>SMLS01067143.1:0-11926 GCA_004785975.1 Popillia japonica
GGAAATAATTTATAATCTCAAAACCTTTAACACAAATATAGTTTTTTTTAATTTTAAACTTTTCAAAGTTAATTGTTACAACTGCCAAACTCTAAACAAGTACACGTCCGATTTGAGAAAGTTACAAAATTTACTGCTATCAGAAATGTTATGGGTTACTACCTAAACACTCACAAACATAGAAAGAAAGTAATGTATTTTTATGGCTTCAAATTTTCCAAAAACTGTTTAACTATTAGTTTGCCAAAGATGTTAAAATGTTGAAAATATAAGTATTTTGACAATCTCGCTGTTTAGAAAACATTTTGACAGTTATACCTACGAAAACACTTAGAGAATTAGCGCTTTTGTAATGTACAGATTTGCAAAAAAACCTAATTAGTACGCTTGCCAGACACTAATCAGATAAAGCGCTTTTACAGTTTTACAATGGCGATGAAAATAATAGAACCTACAAGAGTTGAACTTGGGAAAAGTGAAACTGGAGTAATTTGACAGTTGTTAGGCTGTCAGAATTGTCATGATAAATACCACAGTCAAGAAAAAAATATGTGTTTTGCAATTTGATAGAAATGATTTATTTATAGTTTGACAGCTGTCGATAGTCTATCACAACAAAACAGAAAATAACTGCTTTTGAGTCTTAGAAGCTCCCAACAAGATTTTGGGGCCTGTAAGTGTTGAAGTAGGTACACACACAGCTATCAAGAATGTCAGTTAAAGTTGTCAAAATATCAATTTTTTTATCAGCTGTCACATGTATTTTGAGTGCTACAGTAGTCGAATCTGAGAAGAAATATATTTGTTATATAAAATACTTATTATTAAGTATACTTATTAGAGAGCAGCAGCTGAAAGCAGCTACAGTTTGACAGCTAGTAAAAGTGATACAACTATTTGTGTTCTCCACAATGAAGATAGAAATAATTGCCATTATGTTTTCAGAGCTGCCAAAACGATCATATGGTTACAAGCCTTAACATCCTGAAAAATATTTGTTTTTACAATTTGACAGATGTCAAAAGTGCTGCAACTGGTGTAGTTCTCAAAACAAAGGCGAAAATAACTGCGATGATATTTTTAGAATTAGCACAACGATTATAGAGTTACGACTGCTGACATTTTAAAAATAGATCTTGTTTCGATTTGACACCTGTCAGAAGTGGAAATAGAATTGGTAAAGACTAGATAAACTAGAAATAATCTTAAATCAATGTATAATAGCGTCTCATTTACCTAAAAGGCGAAAATTTTAACATTGGACTGTAGATGCACAGATGCCAGAGGGGAAAACGAGGGGGAACATTTATACACTCCATAATACCGACCTCCCTTATTCCCATTGTATTATTTACATTATTCAGAGCGCTGTATTATTTCATTTGCATTGTGAATTAATGTCGAAACTCTAACAACTTGTAACATACAAGAGGAGTGCTTACATTTGAATAAAAATTTAATTCCGTCTAATTTTACAGCGTATAAAGATAATTAAAAGACGGCTGTTTGTCTTCTCTAGAACACCCTTCCGCATTTGCTTGGCTATCTCCCGATTCCTATGTTAGTAGCGTTTGCTGCCTTTTTGATAAGAAAAAAATTTATTTCTTTGTAGATATTTTGAAAAATGATGATCACTCAGTATTTAATTTGCATATGTTTAAATAGGTAGGTGATTAACATCCACGGGAGATAATTCTAGAAAATGTTGTAGCAGGTGCTCGTTCATCTTCCCGCTAAGCCGCCATATAATTGCCAGCAACTGTAATGTCCCAGGCAGTAGTTCTCTTGACACAAGTGCGGCTTAATAAAGTTAATGTTAGGGGTACATTTTTGAGTTACTTCAAGCGACACAATACAACAAACGTATGCATAAGACTTTAAGAACGTACCTAGCACGCATACCTACAGATGGCGCTGGCGTACTAGGCGTACGCGAATACAGGAGATCATCCGCTTTATATGCGACCAAGTCGACCCTTGTAAAACCCCGCCGCGTCATATTTATGTCGAACTTGGAGAGAGGGCCGAAAATCCTCCCCCAACGCCATCTTCACACCCTAACATAAGACCTTACAGGGCGCGAAAATGTGATGTACACATAATTCTTATATGAATATGATGGTGAATCATAATCTACGATGTCGTACAGAGGAGATATTGTTATGGCCGGGCTAGGGAGCGATGTTCGTAATTTACCGCGTGCATCCATGTTTACGATTACGGCATATTGATTGGATTAAGTGTAGGATATAACGAGCAAGAGGTAAATTGTCCATGTATTATGCTATATATTCTCCAGTGTGACGTATCTTATCCACTTATATACGAGTTTCATTCTGTGCGAATCTACGCCTCTCATATTTGGCGAATTTAAATGCGTGTGTAAACAAACATAATTTGCAAGGCAAATGGTCGGTTAAAGCATTAAGTCCGTTCCTTTCTGTTCTGGGTGCGCGCTGTGCAAACGGTTGAAAGTTATTGTTATTAAAGTTTCAGTTCTGAATGCGTACCCCGGTCATATTTAACCGGTTCATAAATGGCGGACAACCTGTAGATTGCGTTTTTGGGTGTATGGGTAATGCTGTGAGATGATTATTTATGCATGCAGCAGGATTGTAGTATTGGTCGTTGGCGGGTATCATCCTTCAGAATTATTAAGGTCCAGAGCATCAATTATTGATGAAGTTTCGGCATAAAATAAATTCTAATATGTGGATTCCCCCATGCCGCAAGAAATTATGATTTATTACCAAGATTTTGTTGGATGCAATGTTGTGGTTGATATAACACAGCTCTCTGCTGTCTCTATTCTCCTAAAAATACTTCTGATATAACATCAGAGAATTTAAAATGTTATCGTCTGCTATTGAAGCTATCTTCATTAACAACAGCTTTGTGGTAATTCAAGATTTCAGTTTCCCAAATATCTGGATGACCTACATTGTAGGTCCCACATTTCTTATACGGAATAGCAAATTTTTCAGTATACAAATTCTTTAATTTCATCTAATCAATATGATTTGTTGCCCAACTGATCCACCCTCACCAACTTGGCTGCAATTTTTGGTGAAACTTTGGATACTCAAAGGCTGGTAAAGATAGTCTGTTTTGATTTACGAAAACGTCAATTCACACTTATATCCTCTTTTTATTTGTTTTATTACTTAACAATATATCACCAAAAAATTGGCTCGTCTATACTCTCTTATGCCAATGATCTAAAAATTTTATGCGAAAATACCTCTGGTAAAGACACAAACTAGACTCAGCACAATCTGAACGTGTTGGTTAAATGGTGTGAAGATTCATCAATAGTCTTGTATCGCGTTTGTTTGACAAGAGTACCATATTTGGTAATAAGTAGCTAAAAAGCATATGGAAGGGTTTATCCCGAAAAAGGATACTGATAAAACGTGGATGTCTTATCCGGTCAGAAATTGAAAGAAAGTGTTGGTCCAACATATAATACAACTTGGCAGCTACGGTGCCTGGGTTCACCATCAAATTAGTAAGAATTTTTTGGTGAACTGATTCCAAATTCTTTGGGAAAAATTAAGCTTGAATGTTCTTGCTGTCTTGGGAGAGCAACGAAAGATCTACAAACGCTATTATTCGTCATGGCCATGCTGCATAACCTGGTAGTAACGCCCTAGGACTTGATGCCTCACAATAGGCAACAGAAACGTAAAATTACCATTGGAAAGATCTTACTTGGTGTTGGTTTGCTGTTTGCCTGGTATGGGAAGCAGCATTTTTAGTTCAAAAAAGAGGGTCAAAACCCAGATCCAAACCACATCAAAACTATCTCAACCATTTCCAATAGCAGCAAAACTATTTGCAATATCAAGTCAGTTGTTTCTATTATCAAGTAAGGTGACTCCCTTACCCAACTGGATTCTGTTCTTCTGGGTCCACCAGCAATGAACAAATTAATCATGGCTTATGGAACTGATTCCAATTTGTTTGAGAAAAATTAAGGTTGAATGTTCAATTTCATGAAGGATAGGTTTTTGAGCATGTTTCAATTTTGTTTCTGGTATTTGAGGCAATTCTTCGGAGATATATGGTAGAAACAACACCTATCTCTGGTTAAGCCTTCTAGCAACAAGGTTTAGTTTGAAGTGGGAGGTGGTAGTAAAAGTTTTCGACCAATTTCTTGAGCTATTGCTTGCAGACCAGTATTGTCTCGAATTATCTTGGGCTCTTTACCCATTTAGAAAAACCAATACTGGTAGGAGCTGTATTATTGAGTAAGTATTGTGATAGGAAGCATAAGTAGCTTAGTGATTGTATGGCATAAGACGCATTTTAAGCTTTACTTACAAAAAATCGCTAACGAATGAAAGATTAAAACATATGGTAGTATATGTAGATTTCCTCTAAGGAACGATATAATCAAGTCATTTCCGAATTCAGCGTATTAAATATGCATTTTAGAAAACTTATTCTAATAATTTCTCGTAGTGGGATTGAGTTGCAATTAATAATTTAGTAGAGTTAACAAAACACTCCCAGTTTCGCAAGAGCACCATTCCACAGAATAATAACGCAGCAATTCCGTAGCTAGTCAATTTTACTCTTTACTCCTATTTCAGTTTCCTTACTTATTTATTAATTGCAATCCTAGTTGAGAACTTTAAATTCATCGCAGAAGTTTGAACTATATAGACGTCTCTATTGTTTTCGCTTTAACAAGCTTTAGAAGGTCTAAGAGAAAACTAATGAACTACAATATTATATTTGCTAAAAAAAGTTTCTGTTATATCACTCCTAAAAATGCAAGATTTTTAAAGTAAACATATTCCAATTATTCTATAGTACTGTGTTACTTATATCAGGCGAATATGCTGTAGGGGCCCATAGTATATAAATTGTTCCCTCTTGGGGATAGAGCTAGCAGCTAAGACCTTACGTCGTTTTGGTATATTACTTAATATATTCAAGCAATATTTCTTATTAGTCAAGGGCAGCTGTTCCAAACGCAGTCTGTTGTTACATACTGAATAGGTATGCTTCGTTACTAAGTATCTAAAATTGAAACAGATATTTTATCGGATTTAGTTGAAAGTGGATATTGCATCTAATATATAAAGCAATAAAATTGTGTGTTGGGTGGTTTAAACAAAATATTCTATGAAAAATTTCACTTATAAAGGAATAGAATAAAAATCGTATATTTTTCAGATTCTGCTTCAAAGAGAAGTCGTGTTAAAGCAATTCTTAGGTGTAACAAATAAGATGACTTTTTAAAGCTTAGATAATTTTCAATTTTGTGCGAATGTTTTGGGAAGTAAAACAAATATCAAGTTCTTTCCTGATATATTTTGAATCTAACAAGTGAATCATTTTTGGAAAACTAAATGCTGAAGAAGCATTGGCGATTACTTCCAACTATCTCTTTGAATGAATGAATAAATAAAGAACAATAGAGCATGAAATAAGTCCCTCTCAAGGCAATTCCTAAAATGCAATAACGCAAAAATATTTTTACTCATTTTATTGTATAATATATCATTTTCCCTAAAATTAGATTTTTTGGGGTGGTCACTTGGAACTTCGGAAAATGGTTAAAATAATTTTAAGTTTACAAAAAAAAGACAAGATTAATGATCTGAATATGACTGAATATTATTACTATTGTCTTCTTTTTGGTAAATACAAAAATGGGGATTCGAAAAGTTTACATAAGTACCACGTCCTCAGGACTATTTATGTATATACTTTTTCCAAAAATAATATATGCAACCTTCATATGATTACAATTATGCAAAATTTAAATAGTACAAATTCCAACGGGGGCTGAACCATCCGCTTGATGGGACACTTGCTAAAAAATGTTTTTTGGTCGTTACCCCAAAGTATGTAGGTACTTTTAAAGTCTATAAAGCTTCATTTAAGTGTAACTTTCTAACCTGCTCTCTTGCTGTCTTGAGAGAGCCAGAAAATAATGATTACAAATAACAAAAATTAAAGAACGAGGCAACAAAATAAATATCCCCCCCACTCCATAACGTGATGGCAAAGCCAAAGTATTTAATGACTCATCATACGCAAAAGAAATGTAAAAGTGATACAATACACCTACTTATTATAGGAAACAGCTTACTTGGTTTTGGTTTGCTTTTTGCCTGATATGGAAATCATCATTTCTGGTTCAAAAAATCAGGTTAAAACTAGATTCAAATCAGATCAAAATCAGCTAAGTTATTTTCAATATCAAGTAAGTTGTTTCCAATATCGAGTAAGTTAGCTCTCTTACCCAACTAGATTCTGTTGTGTGTTGTTATTGAGATATGCAGAAACCAACCCTCGCAATCATCTTACACAATGTATTTCCGTTTAGTGGCTGCATGAGTGACTGGCGTTGTTCATCTATTCGACAATACATTCAACTGCTGCATTCAGCAGAAGAAAACAGTTGCCGATTAATTAGAAGCACTCTGACTGGTATGATTGGCCAAAATTTAAACCACGACCAATCAGATATTAATGCTACCAATCTATCGGTAACTCTTTTGGGAAATGCTCCCAATTTCATGATCTCTACTTTTACGCAGGATAGCTGATTAAGTGATGAACAATTTTCAACAATTTTTTTATCCAATTATATTTAAACTGGGTCTTCAAAATTTCCTGCAAAATTTATCATCTAAAGCTGCCAAATTGGATATTTTACACGAAATCTCGTTCTGTTCCTCACCTCTCCCCCTCTATCGTGTGCGTTTGAACCGCAATTTCTAGTAAGTATGAACAAGATGCATTTCTATTCAACTAATTATAAATTGGTTTCCAGGATTTACCAAAACCTTTTCAGCCAATTGTATCACTAGATGAAAAAATATGAGTGTCGTATTATTTTGTTTTCTGCGACTGATATGACGTTACAGAATCCAGTTTGAGAGTCATTGCTACATATATGAAAAAGAAGAAAAATTGTTGGTGATAAAAATTTTTAAGTTTTAGGATTCATGAAATATCAGATCAGTTACTTAGAAAATTCAAAATGTTCCATTCAATACTTAATGCCCACACCTTCCTCTTCCCCTCTAGCCCCCCCCCCCCCCCTCCCACCACCAAAAGGAGAAAGCAACAGGAGACAAATGTGACGAATGATTAACAATATCGTAATTACTGTAATTGTACCTTTTAAAACTTAATCCTCGCACACTGTATACTACCTTCCATTTTCCGAAACCGAGTCGGAAATATATTTCAATGATCGGGAAAACGAGGAAAAATTTAATATTATTCCGTGCAATTCAGAAAACCTCGAAAGAGCCTCATGCACAACTCACCTTGTGTGTGTATGTGTCTAGCTGGAAAACTAGAGGTAACGCAATAACATCACAATCGATACCGGGGAAAGATCTCGAGCTCCTTCACGATCCCGTTTTCTTCCCCATTTAATTCTGATTGTAGCCCGGGTATAACAATAAATTTAAAACCACCTCTCCCTCCTGCTCTGCCGTAAGCTTCGTCCATAAAACGTGAATATATTAATTGGAATTTTGTGGATTTGCGCTCCTCTGCAAAAGAAAAAGAACTCCCTTATTATTTCCTTACAAGATGGTGGTGGCTTTAATGAAGGTGATACACAGGATGTTCTTGTTAGGATATAGGGGAATAAAAATAATTTACATGATTATTCTGTTGACTAAAACATTTATGTTTTTAATTAATTAAATCGTGAAAAACAAAGAAAATATTGCGATTAATATTCAATTACAGGGAGCGTCGCCATTCATCAATATCTAATGCTGATTAACTAAATAATATCACACCTTTTAGATACGAGTTAATTAGTCTTTAGGGGCTAACCAACAGAATAAGAGTTGGCAAGTTAATAAATACTTATTTAGGATCCAATTTCGTAAAACCTACTGGTCGGTTATTCATCTAAACGTAGACTGGCCGACTATAAAACTCCAAAAAAACACACTTTAAGAAATAAATTGCATTTAGGCGACCTCCAAGTGCAATTCCTACACAATAATCTAATAGTTTTATTACCCCTTTACCGAAGGGTTAAGGAATCTTGTCCCGGCTTTATACTTCTATGTGTGCTTCTTTTTTTTTCAAGCAACCATAAAAAACCCTTTTCTCAATACACGCAACAGAGGTAGCCGTATCGACCTCCGAAAACTGCGTTCCATAAAACGGTCAAGCTCAATAACCTCCTTTGTTGGGCGATGCCTAAAGGGTTGTGTTATTTACTGTGTCAGTTGCAAAACGTTGTGGTTTATCTTTTGCTATTTTAGTACGGAAATATTGGCAAACCGCATTCAATGCTGTGTAATATGAAGCAGATGTGAGGGTGTGTATAGATATTTAGATGTTGGTGCAAATAGTTTTTTAAAGATGATTTAGCGATATTACCAAAAAAGGATTGTAAAATCCAATAACCGCCTTCTACGTCACTCTCAGATGATCGATTTGGCAAATAGTTGATAAATTCTAGAGTTTGGGAAAATATTTGTATTGTTATGGAAACCAAAAGAAATCGCAAAGAGTCTTGTTGGGCAAATGTGCTAAATGTGGAAGTCACTAAATTCAATTGGTGCAAGTTTGGCGCTGCAATTCTGGATGATGAGTTTGTGCTTTTTCTTTCTGACGCTCTAATGCTTCAATAGGTCTCAAAGCTGTGCTATTCTAACACCTTTTTATCCTTGGAAGCCGGTTCAGCTAATGATGTGGAGTTGAGAAGTTCTTGTTGAAGTTCAAAAGAACTGGCTTCGTCTATTCAGATGTTGAATGACGGGAACGGTTCTTCAAGTTTTGTGACCTCATCTGGGGTAGATCCACCTACTGGCTAAAGTTGCTTAATGTTTAGATTGTATGGTCGCTGGGGATTTGGACATCCCAGATGAACCACAGGACTGCTCTGATAATTTGCAGAACCTGATTCTGCAATATATTGAGTCTTTTGATTTAAGAGTGGGTAGGAAAACACTGGCTGGTCTAAATAAGGAGCGAGTGTGTTTCTGCTTCAACATAAAAGAGGCTACAGATCAAAGTTGACATGCTCAAACCTGTTTAGGACATATTGAATCTTTAGAGTATCTTCAAAATATTTGACAGTTGTCATTTAAGAAAGCTTTTCGCTACTAATGAAGATACCTACATCTTGAAGCGCCTGGTTGCGAAGCGTTTTGAAGAATTAATTTCAAGCTGCTGCTGCTAAAACCACTCAACGATCTCGTCAACAGATCTTTGCAGGCACCTGCATGTTAAGACATCTTTACTAGATGACGTACATATATATAACAGGGTCATCTGCATGCAGAAATGATTCAGGCTCCAAACTAGAACATTGTGGAACGTCAGCTGAGTAAGGGTTCTCAGTTTAGGATTCAAACGAATTATTTCAAATATAACGAGCCAAACACTGATGCGAAATCAACAAAGAAGGCCTCAGTCGAATGGCGTAGTTTCAAAATGTTCCTCGTTTCCTGAGTAATACTTGAATTATAGAAAGATGACAGCTTCATAAGTCCTCGCAAGTATCAAATTGTGCGTCATGTTGGCGTCGATGATAGAATCTTGTCGCCTAGCTAAGATTCCACAATCTTCAAGCGATTAGACAGGAAACTTATCGGTTTTCTAAGTCCAGGGAAGTGTAAGATCTTTGTGTTGCCTATGGAATACGGCGACACTTGCTTCCAGATTCCATGACTTTAAATGACAACCAAAGCATCAAATTTCTTTCATGGTAGCTTTATAACATGGAATCTCCTTCAGACCAACAACTGACAAAGGATACCCATGCTTATTGGGTATATTGTCGCTCAAAGAACAATTGCTGCCATCAAAGATGTTGCTCAGGTATTTAGCAAAGACATCAAATTTGTACCTACTAACTAGAGTGGATCAAACCACGATTACAAAGTAATGGACTAGTATCGACACGCTCATCACATCTTTCCAGTCTTTTAGCCAACTGCTGAACATAACCATGAAAACCAATCACCACTATTTATCATGATTGGAAGCCCTAACCGCATTACGTAATTGTTGTGGCACATGATTTAGAATTTCAGCCTTTTGGCTCTATGCTTAAAGTGTAGCAAAACTGTCAGTTCAGTTGGCAATTTTTTCTTTGGGTTGGGCACGAAGTCCAGCGTAGAGGATAAATGTGCAGCTATAAAATTATTAGCAAGAATTGGTACCAATTCGTAAATCAAAATTTTCGCATCTGATAGATAGGAGCTGTCATTGGTGGACGTGAAGCTAGTCTTTAAAAATTGCAATCTGTCAATATTACTTTGTTCTTAAATTAGATTAGTCACCTTAATATTATCTTAAAGCTAAAGATAATGATACAAGTATATGTCATTAAAAAAGCGAATTACTGATATAACTAGACACAGTTTCAAGTGGTCTTTTTTGAACACCCTGTATATTTTAATTGGCCTATACTATCTATGCATTTAAGATAACAAGGAATCTAATTATTGTCCATCTAATACTAAACAACACACATATAGGTACAATTACCACTATCGCAACAGCCTATGTCATTATATATTGTAAAAATTTTACTTTAAAACGCATAGCTAATGAATTAATAGCTGGGTAGTACCTAAACAGAAAAATTACCTTTACATATATGTACACCATTATCGAAAAAATATCCCAGCGTACTCTACAACGCGTACCTACTATTTCGGTGTACGATAAAAGAATTCTAAAACGTTTTTAAGCCACTTGACAGGCTAATTTACAACTACCTAAGAGAAACATTAAGCACCGGTCTGTTAAAATTAGACAACGACACCATAGACGAAATAAGTTGAACAGAGACGGCGTTACCTCGAAACGCAGATCAAACGATCATAGCTGGCAGCGGACGTTTTTAACGGTGAACTCTTTAAAATATGTCAAATTAACGGTGTTGTATACATCAGGTGCGTCAAGATGACCGTAAAAAATATAATAGTAAAGGTGACAATTAAGTAAAGGGTTTGTCCTTGGTGTAGCGAGAAATATTTCAAGGTTATTGTAAACGAAACGTTTAAAAAAGTATAAAGTGAAGAGGAAGCTGTAAATGAAGGGTTAAATGCAAGGTCCTCTTTTTCAGACCGGATAATATTTTAGTTAACATTAAAACGTCGGATTTTAGAAGATATATTATTTTGACGTCTTTCGAGGCTCCTCCCTAACGGGAGTATTTTCATAGGCACTCACCGAAAGCTATTCGTATGGTTTTACGTAATGTTATTTGAAAATTGGGTATACCGAAAATTGTGAAATTTCCAATCAAAGAAATACATAGGTGAGGTAATTTATTATTTCTGTGAAAGTAGTAGGAAGCAAGAGTTTGATTTAAATGATTAGGTACATTTGTTAACTTTTTCTTTCATCTAAGAGATTGATAGGTGGCGAATAGACTTAGACGGAATTGATTTGCAAACTATTTTGGATGGATATCTGCAAATTTGATTAATTTTTGGGAAAAAAAATAATAATTTGTGAAGTACTAAACCAAAAACCACCTTTACATTATAATACCTTCAGGTTAAAAATCAAATCACCTATCCTATTTTCTAGGTGTGCTGTAATTTGCTAGCCTCAATGAATGATCAACGTCTTTGTCCAAGAATTGTGGGAATATTACACCCATAAGATGCAATTTTTAGAGATCATCAAACAAAAGTGTTTGCGTTAAAAATACAATTTTTTTCCATACATACCTCTTGCGTTTTTTGAAAAAATCTCGACATCTCAGATTTTGCTGAAATTTTGAATATATGTGTAATAGACCACACTGAATACGAAAAAAGTGTCAGATTTCTGCTAAAACCTTTTTTTGACCAAATCCGTCACTCTTATAATCAGCATGGCAATTAGATGTATAGGTACTTATGTATCTAAAATTTGAACAAAATCGAACGTCCATCGAAAATTATCAAAAATCCACATTTTTTCC
>ML218431.1:0-12663 GCA_004785975.1 Popillia japonica
TTTTTTTTTCAGAAAAGCTTCAAGCTGTTCTTTTGCTATACCTATGCTCAATACCATTTTCCAATGTCCAATATTCCAATATTAATGGGGCTATAGGTACTCCTGACATTTTTCGGTGTTATTTAGTTTTGGAATCGGCTTTGCAATAGCAGTTCTCACATTCGCGAAGCCATGCTAATGAAAACGACATTTCCTTGTCCTGTCCTTATTTTAAAAAAGTCCTGTTTACTTTGAGGCAGACTGTGTAGTAAACCTAACGTATACATTCTGCAGCAAAATTATAACTGCATAACCTGGTCTCACTCCTCTAAATTTCTATTTCAGAGAATACACGTTACAACTGCCGCGTAACCATAACCGCGAATTGATATACTACAGTATGCTGTAAAACTTTGACATAAAAGATAAACAAGAAATAAATAAATATTAGTATTAAAAGTAAACTTAAGTACTTAATCCCCAAATTAAAATTACATTTCCCATAGTTTTAGCTATGTTTTACCTTCCATTGCCTTCTATTACACAGAAGTAGGTAATATAAGTGAATGTATCCAGTTCCATTTGGTAACATTGCATTTTAGAGTAATTATTCAAGACAATTGAGTGACTTTTATTTATGAAATCTAATGTAACATTACATATTTTACCAGTCCGTACGTAAGCGTTACAGACGATTAATTTTGTATTTATACAGGGAATATTTCCGTATCTTGTAGCACTAAAAACATGAAAAATTGAAACAAAATACTCGCATCTATTTTACCTTACAGTTAGATTTTGAAGGTCTGTTATTTTTAAAACGAACATTCTAATTAATGAACTATAGGTAACTAAGTACAGATTCTAATTTATTCTTAATTATTTATAGTAAAATAATAACTGAAATGAAAGTATCCCGGACATAACTGATAATTATTTTAAATAAAAGCAAATTTTTATGTTTTAATGATTCATAAGATAGGAAGCTTAAGAGTTCCCCATTCGCTGATATTCCTGTATCCAAACGCAAGCGCTTCCTAATTTGAAATAGACGACGTAGTTTCTGGTCTGTTCAAGGAGGCAATTACTGATAGTTCGCAATCGTCAGGCATTCGAATAAATTATCTATAAATTTGACCCGTATCCGCGATTACTGCGTATCTAAGCGTTTGGTTTTCATAATGTAAAAATGTTGATTTTTGTTTCTAGCGTATGTAAAAGTGTAACAATTGTCTACCTCCGTCATCCACTTAATTGTTCTTCGTTTAATTAAGTGTTTGGTTAAGAGTTTAAATGTACTGTGGTTCGTCCAGTCATTTGTTTTTACGTTCTAAAGGTTTCTATACGATTGCCTCAAGTTTTAAAGATGCGCTTATTGTAAATAGTTCATTGCGCCTCTATTTCCTATTTCGAAATATCTATAATAGTAAATAAAATGTAACACTTCCTTACATGAAAGTATTACTATGCATCTGTCAAAAAGTACGATGTCGTTTGCAAGAATCTAAAATTTCTGGGTATTTGTAATGGCTTTTTTTTTAACTTTTTATTTTCATGCGTACAAATATAGTTAATACATGAATAAGGTCAAGGAATACCATAATATCTTGATAACTACAATTTTTTTAACTTATATTCTTCTACGCTATGTAGTATATAGTATCTATTAGATAGTTACGTAATTGTGAGTATGTTTGACAGTTTTTTATGTCTCTTTCTAACACATTGTACAATTTTTGAGCTGCATAAAAGCAGCCTTTTTCAAACTGACTTAGCCTATCAAGTGGTAGTTGATAATTCCTACTTCCGAAGGAATACGAATGTGCTCTAAAAACACTAAAACTGTGTCGCTGGTTGTACATAAAGCACAGACATTTGTAAATGTATGCCGATGGAAGAGTAATTATTTTAAGCTGTTTGAATACGCCTCTACACGAGTCTCTACATCTTTTTCCGACTATTATTCTGAGCACTTTAGTTTGTTGCTTAGTCAGCTGCACCACTTCTCCCGAAAATATTAAACCGTACGACATTACGGAGTAAAACATACCATAATAAGCCGTAAGTAGTGTTTGTACATTTGCATTTTCCTTTAGTTCTCGAAATATATAGCCCTTCTTACTTAGTTGTTGTAGTGTTGTATGTGGTATAATTTGCACGTTTATGCCTTCGTCTATGTTGATAGAGTCCGGAATACTTGAACGATTTGATCCGTTTTAAATAGAACACAATTAATTTTACTTTCATTTATGGTTAATCCATTCAACAAGAGAAGCTATTTTTTGCATTCTCCTCTATATCTTGTATTTCAGCCCATTTGATTAATAAACAAATGTCATTAGCATAATTGACGGTCAAAACTTTCTGCGGCAAGCTACAGGGCATATCGTTCATATATATATATATATATATATATATATATTATGAATAAAATTGATCCAAGGATTCTGATTTGATGCACATCTTTTGTGATATGTTGCTGAATTAGTTGCTAAACCACTCCAAACATACTCCTCTTATCCCTAGGAAGCAATATTTCATGCTGCAAAAGCTTTCTTAAGATCAAAGAATAATCCAAGTCCGTTCTGTTTATTCTCAAAACCGGACAAGATCTCATTTATATGAGTAAATTGCGGTGTCAGTGGATTTTTTTTTCTAAAGCCATGCTGGTTATTTAATATACATACATATATCCATTGCTTTCCAAATGTTGTATGAGTTGACTACCTACTAAAGCTTCCAACAATTTGGATATCGAAGGCAGGACAGTTAATGGTCTATAATTTTCTTATGTATGGGTGTTACAGTTCCCTGTTTTAATGGTTTTGACACGACCCCTGTTTTCATCGAGCAATTAAATATATGTTCTAAAGGCTCAGCTATATATCCTATACTTTTTTTTAATAAAAAGTGAAATATTTCATCTTCACTATATGATTTCTTATTACTGAGTTTTCCTGCAGTTGAAAACTGGTTGAAAATACAGAGAACCTGCAGTATTGCTGTCTTGTGATGCATAAGAAGCACTTGGTATCTGTTACATTGTTCCCACCGAAACAAAAAACTCGCTGAAAAATGTTAGCCACCTCCTGTTGTTTCGTCACATTTTGTCCACCATACTGTTCTTGTTGGCATATCTTGGTTTTTTTTATTTATTACAGCCAGCACCGCTTTCCTTTTATTGTCCGACTGGTTAATGAAATAGTCATTATAGTTTCTTTTAGTCTGCTGAACCTTTCTCGTGTAAAATATTTTATAATTATGAACCTGCTGCTACAAATTGGACAAGTTATAGAAATTATCTATATTATTTCTACTGAAATTTGAGATGCATTTGTATCCACTTATTTTGACGGTTTTCAGTGTTTCTGCACATAAGCAGTGCTCCGTAAAACAGAGAAAATCACAACTGCCTATTCATCCAACATAATTTCCAATTGTTCCAAATTTGTTGTTAAACATTTTTTGTTGTTGTCTTGTTTTCTATTTATGTTTTTATTGTCTCTTTTTCCAAGATACAAAAAAAGACGATTTATTTTTAAACCATTCGGTCACACTGCAGGCTTTTTAACTTTTTCTCATTGTTCTATTGGAAACGTAAGTTTGAAAGATGAATATTTTTCAGGATATTTCGAAATCATTTGTTCACATTGAACTCGTAATATATTTTGTGCCATGAGATGTTTTATTATGTCGTCAGCTGTAGTTTCTGGTAGTAAGTTATAAACATGCAAGTATCTATATTGGGTGATTGCTTTAAGTGGTAAGTTAACGGCAATTAGGTACTGTTCTATTTTTTTTCGAATTACTTTTTTAAAACCATCAGAATCTAAGTTCTCATTTTTAGATATGAATTGTTTCTCAGAATTTTCTGTTTGTTCTAGATAAATTGTTAGAATTTCTATCTTCATTGTTACGATTTGTTTTCTTTAAAGCCATCATATAGTTTGCGTTAATTTTTTTTTTTTCATTATTTACGCCTCCAAGTTCAAGATTCCTTAGATTTTTGTCTGTCTTTTTTTTCTGAATGTGTTTTATTTGTTGACCCTGTTTGGTTGTTGTTAGTACCCATCGTTCAATCTATATTTTGCGAGTCGAAATTCTTATATTTTTCAGAGATTACTTCCTCTGCTCTCACTATTCAGTTTATCTATTTCTATCTTAAAAAGGATTAATTATCTTTTCTGTTAGATTTTTAATAAATACAAATAATAACGAATAAATACGATTTACGAAGACGTTTATATAGATAAAGCTACAGTGTACATACAGAATGTATACTGACAAAATTTTAAAATATTATTTTTCCGAAAATAAGGCAAAATATGTATATAAATCCGTTATTCCCAAGCATTTTCTAATCTCGGTGATTCAATAATTTAATGAATAATGACATACTAAATTTAATATTTTTTCGGTTGAGACATGGTTTCATCTTTCGGAGTATATAAATTCTCAAAATTGCGCACTGACACTGACAATCCGCATTTTTTTTTGTTGAATCTCCCTTACATACTCAAAAAATAGGTGTTTGGATTGCAGTCTCCCGACTAATTGGGCCGATTTATTTCAATTTTACCGTTAATGCATAACATAACATAACATTTTGAATTCACGTAGATTAACTTCAAAGTGGTTATTTCCGGCAGGACGGCGCAACGGCAATATTATACGTCGGAACAGAAACTGCTTATGGTAAAACCATTTTACCGTGGGAATTCTGCGGAAATAACTAAATAGATCGCCCACTCGAAAGAAAACCTAATGTTCCGCTAAACTAAGATGCAGCAAGCTTTTTGTGACTATACAATCGTACATTACAATATAGCATACACAGGTTAGGTATCGACAACTCGCAGGCGTTCACATGGTATGTAGGTATGTAGATAGATGAATAACGCAGAATTAAGCTTTATACATGTAGTAGCAATAGAGCCCTGAAGGCGCCATCTATTATGTTTTATGAAATATCCCACTTCAGACGTGCTTCAGATATGCCGAGACGTATCTGAGAATGTTACTTATTTTTAGTTTAACCGTTTAACCAAATTTCCAACTTGCGTAGTGCTAGGCTACCACAATAACAATTCAGATTTCCAACTCATAATACGCCGTGGTCGATAGTAAACACATATTTAACTGTGAAATTCTGCCGGTACAAATAATTATGTAATTATCAATTAGAAAACCACATACATTATTAATAGTAAGTAATTATTCATTTGTGGTGTTAATTATTGTTAATGTATGCGAATTTATAAGTATAATAACGTTAATCTACGAATATTGTGTGCTAAACTAGGACATTTGCAAAATCACTAAAATGATGTACAACTTATGGATTTAGATATGGTAGTAATTAATCACTCCTTCACTGTATTTTTTATCAAAGAGTGGTTGAAAACAAAAATATATTATTCTAACAATAAGTATAATTTAGTTGAGCAAAGCGCACTACAAATTTGCACAATTTAGTTTTAAAGCAAGAGATTTACTAACACCATTCTTTGTTCTACTCAATCAGATTAACTATACAAACTTACTATAAGAATAAATAGTTTTCATTCGCCAGCATCACATACTACAAATTCATATATTTTTCAAAAATATGCCAAAAGCGAACTTGTTAATTTGATGACTGGTTGCGAACAAGTTGAACTACTTTTGTCATCTCTCATGTTTATATACTTCCTATTAGTAAGTATATTCGAGAAGTATGTACTTACATACATATGATGGCATGCATTACACGCTGATATAAAACAGAGATACAGAGAGGGACCAGAAAATCCTTCGTTTAACCTCAACTATTGTTTAAATTCCAGACGAACAAATTGTTCACTGTCAATATACATACATAAGTATATTTCATTCAAAAATTGATATGCAGCCCATTCAATGTCAAGATATTAAACTATGCCATTCTCTTCTACTTAAAATTTAAAATTTATAACGTGCTTCAGGTTTGGGTCAATATAATTATAAAAAATCTTGGAAAGTTAACAATCACTAAAGACGGCCAAGAAGTTAATCACAGGTAGGTATTCACCTTGAATGTACATATACTATAAAAATTCTACAGGATAATACACACATATACATACATACGTGTATGTAAAGAGCTCACTGTTTGAAACAATATCGGTCTTCGAAAAAACTACTGCATTGTGGATCTAAATATATTCCTCCTGACTCAAACTTATTGTTCGATTTATGTACATATGTATTCGACAATCACTTATAAGGCATTTGCATCTTAACCGTTTGTGCTTGTCCGTTTTATATCGGCCATGTAAAATATTTTTTCACGCTCTAAATGATCTCTAAATGTAACGTAAATGCACCTACATATAAATTTTTATGATAAACATTGAAAAATTATATCCGCTTTATACATACATTCACATTGTACAAAGTAAATGTTGGTTTATTGTGAAAGAGCTAAGTAAAAGGTGTAACAACAACAGCTTTGAAAGGATTAAATTATATATATGCAAACGTGATATACCTACATATGTATGTATGAATTCATATTTCTTCTCGTTCCTAAATGGAAGTTTTATTTATCAACATTTCTTTTTGCATAAAGTGGAATCTTCTTTACTCAGATGCTGTAGATGTTTTAAAATAAATTTAATCAAACCAGAATTATCAGAATCTAAGTTTCATAATCGTTTTCCACTTCATTACTAGAAAGATTTTACGTTTACGTTTTTTCTTCTGTTTAGTTACGAGAGATATATTAGATATTTATTACAATATATACAAACTAACAACACTGCCCAAGATAAATATTTTAAGGGACTTCATTGATATGCATTTGCTTAGTTAAGGAAATGAATGACTGAAAATTGAGATTTACCAAAATCGTTTCAGTGTTGTTACTCCTTTATTTCTAATGAAAAATTGTTTTGTTACGGTTTATAGAAAACGTTATATAGAATAATGATATCGAAGACGTTCGCGGGTCGAAGGCTACGAAGCTTTCCAGTGTAGAGGGTGTTAACCATGTCATGGTTTGTAATATATGTACATACATATATACACTACAAATAAATGCACAAAATATACAATGTAAAACTCGACGTTTTGCCACTAATCTAAGTGGCTTCTTCAAGAGCAAAGAGTGACTGCGGGCTACCAGAAGGTCACGGTAACTCGTCGTGAAAACCTCACTAGAGGCGAAAACCTTCTCCCGAATGTGGGTTGTCAGACGGTCACGGAAAGTCGACATATCAACCTCGGTCGAAGCGAAAACCTTCTCACACGGAAATACTGTTCTGCAGGAGTATACAGGTGTCCGCGATATACAAAGCATGCTTTTAAGGGATGATAACTACAACGATTTAGAAACAAAAACATATAATACACCTTGGGTCTATCTGTAAGCGTAAACGAGAAAAAAAAATTATTTCTAAAAAACCTTATTTGGTTAAACTGTACAAGAAAACTCATCCGGATTGGTTCTTAAATAACCAAAAAACCATATCAAAAATTTAGGGTTGAAAATAACTGAAAACAACGATGAAAACGAATTATTTAATACTTTGAAATTGAAGCGTGGTGTCATTTCTCTTCCACCATACTGTACACGTATTCAATAGCGCAGATGCAAGCCAAGCATCATCTGTTTATACGACCTTGAACTTGTATCGTACGAAGTCAATGGCCATATGTTTTAAAATAAAGGTACCTTTGCGTTTTTTTTAATAATGTTATGACAATAAAATCAATGTTATGTTGAAGTTAGAGTACAAAGGGCGTATTTAATAGCAGCCTCCGATCGGTAAATGAAAATTTAAGTTGAGGGAAAGTCGCATTGAACGAAAACAATGTAATTATTGCAATTATGTTATGGCGCTTTAAGCTCTTTCGTAAAGGCTACTACAAAATTGAGTTATTTTGTTTTATTTGTGATAAATTGGTGGTCCTAAAAAGGACTTTTTTGAGAGACAGGAGAAAATGTATTACAGGAAAGGCTCGATGTGTTGCCCATTTTCAAGAACACACGCCTGTAATCGTCGGGTAAATCTTGCACTGATCAGCTGCCGGTGTAAAATATACGCCGAATTTGTGACATGAGAAATAATTTTTTTTCTCGTTTACGCTTACAGATAGACCCAAGGTGTATTATATGTTTTTGTTTCTAAATCGTTGTAGCTATCATCCCTTAAAAGCATGCTTTGTATATCGCGGACACCTTGTATAGGAGTGAGCACTAGCCGTAGAAACGGAAAGGACTGGACTCCAAATACTAAAAAGTAAGTAATCATCGTCGCAATTGAGATCTTTTGAAGAAAATAGTATGACTACTTGCTTATACTAGATGCCTGATCAAAATAAATTTTGTGACTCTTGTCGAGGAAATGTTCAATTATGTCTGAATGCGGTGAAGACTGCGTTTTGACATATCGTTGATGCTCTTTGATCTGATTTGAATTGAGCGTTCGGTTTCACCTATGTATACTGAAGCACAATCACAGAGAATTTTGTAGATACCATTATAGCAGAGGCGTGACGAGGATTCTTGTGTGAGATAACAATTTGAGGAATTTTGTTAAGGAGTTTAAAAATGATTTGACGTTTTTCGTACGAAGAATTCTGCCGATATGGTCAAGAACGCCGTGAATTTAGGGGAGAACGGTGGTAGTTTGACTACTGCTTTCCAGTGAATTTTAGGGATTCGTGGATGATAGTACCTATTTATGGCCCTTTGTATATTGCTGGAACTATATCCATTCTAAAAAAGAGCGGTTTTGACGTGTTTTAATTCCTTGTTCGTACATGATGTAAGTTGGCGTGTAGGTATCGATCGGTATGTGTGGATTTCCTATACACAGAGTATTCTACGTTACCATTTTGTAGACATAAAAATTATTAGGGAAAGAAGAAAACCCACAGCGGCTTCAGAGGTTTATTGATAGTAATTTCTTTGGAAAGTATAGTATGTATGTTGAAGAGATGCATTTTTCGACTAACTTGGCTAGATCTGCAGATTGCTTATCTGGAATTAATAATTGATGGATTATAACAACGGGATCCGTGATAGGCACCTTCGTGAAAACTCAGGTAACATCGAAAGTAACAAGGAAATCCTCAGGCTCGATAAAAATTTCAGAAATGAGATTGATGAAGTGAAGGGAATTTAAAATGTGAGATGAAGTTTTTCCTGTATATTTCTTAAGGGTATTAGCGAGATATTTGGCTAAGCCGGACGTGGAAGAATTTATTGTGTTAACTATTAGTAGGAATGCAATGTTTTGTTTGTGATTTTTTGGAAGACCATACAAGGTGGTTTGGATTCCCTAGGTATTATGCGTTTTTGTATTTCTGCAGGAAGGTTAAAAGATTTGATCAATGAAGTGATTTGACGTTCGAACTTAGAGGTGGGGTCACGAGCTAAAGGAATATAAGTACCATCTTGTAGAAGATATGACATTTTCTCTGCGCACTGTGATTTATTTATGAAGCCAGTGGCGTTTTCTTTATCAAGTCACGGTAACTCGACGTGTAAACCGCTGTAGAGGCGAAAACCTTCCGGCAGGCGAGGAATCTCAGAAGGTCACGACAACTTGACGTGTCAACCACGCTAGAGGCAAAAACCTTCTGACTGTATGTACTGGGTGAGTTTTTTTATCTTGACAGAACAGAATATCTGTAAAACACCGTATCAAATCAAAAAAAAAAATTAATAAGCTTTGTTATAATGTGAGAAGTTCACTGAATGGTACCGAACTCCCCACCAGAGTGGCAGGGGGGAGGACAATTCGGAAATCTTAAATGGGAACCACCATTTTCTATTGCAAATTCGGATTCTACGCCATCCAGTACGTAGTTTTAGTTTGAAACGTTTTTTTCGACAGATTGCGCTGTAATCCCAAAAATTCATGGTTGTAAACGTCTAGAAAAAATAGTGAAAAAAAAACGAGAAAACATGATTTTGTTTTTTTTTATTTTAACATTAAATACCATTCTACCATGAAGAACTTTATTTTATCATACCCATTTCAGAAAATGTGTTCAGAAATGTGCCCTTCCACTTGCATATATTTATTTATTCGCAATTGGAATACTATTCAACGATATAAAACCGTACTTTATTCAGTAGGTACTTGACAAGCTGTGAACACGTATACATTGTCCAACCCCATTTACATTATTAATTATTAATCCAATACAAATTATGTAGTTAGTGTGTAGAATATTTGAGCAGTAATGAAGGCTATAACATTACAAGGGAGAATTGAAATGATCAATTAAGCAGTTTCGGTGGATTGCGAGTGGGTGGCAACGACATATGTATGGTTGAGTGTACAAGGAACCTTGGTGTACTATTGGACACCAACCTACGATTTAAAAACTATGTATCTAGGTTAGTTCAAAAGTCTTATTGTGTTTTAAAATTACTATTTAATAACAGACATATTCTCAATCGGAAGAAGAAAATAATGTTATGTGATGCGTTGGTACCCTCAAATTTCAATTTTGGTGATGTTTTGTATCACTCGTGTATTGATAAAGTGGATGCATTACGTATTCAAAGAGTGCAAAATGCATGTTTAAGATTTATTTATGGCTTGAGAAAATATGATCGGATATCTCATACACTACGATGGGTGAGATGGTTAAATATGCACAATCGACGGCGCCTTCACTCGGCTACACTATTTCACCGAATACTGGCTACAAAAACACCACCATAGTTATATAATAAGATAAGATTTAGAACTGATGTACATAATATAAATATTCGCCATAGAAACGTTATAACTGTTCCTCAGCATAAGCTGGAGCTCTTTAAGAGATCGTTTTCGTACCTTGTGGCCAATGTAATGAATGCTATTCCGCCGGGAATGATGGGCTCTTCACCCAATGTATTCAAATACAAATATAAGCAAATGCTACTCCGAGAGCAATTCTATTCTCTTTGAATAATATATATATACATATATACAGGGTTGCCCACTTGGGCTTCGTTCTTAAACAGTACGGTTAGTATTGATTTTATCAGAAAATGTTAAAATACATTTTTATTCAAACGTTTGGCGTTTACAATGTAAAAATATTTCGAGTTCCCTGAGGAGCTCGATTTCGTCTGTACAGGACCGGACTCAGTTTTTTTAAATGGAACACCCTATATATTTTTATAGTTTTGATATGTATATCGAATTTTAAGTCAATGTTGTTAAGACTCTTATTTGCAAAAGTCAACTCGTTTAGGAGAAAAAACAAGTTTTTTGAAAATTCCCACCGAAATTAGAGTTCATTCAAAAAATCGTATCTATTCAATCGTTGACTAAATATTGACGAAATTCGAGATTATCATAGCCTAGAAAGTGGCATAACTTTTGATATGTTGATTTTTAACGAAACTTTTTGTAAAAGGACTTTATTGATATTCCTTTGGCAACCACAGAAAAAGTGGAAAAAATGATTTTTTTTTAATGGAACCACCTGTATATTTTATCAGGAATGAATTTCTTTAAAAATTTACTATGATTTTTGTTAAACATGTCCTATATCCAAAGGCAATAGTTTCTAAGATAATTACCATTAATATGTTACTCAGAAAGTTCGTTGTTCTTTTGAATCGTAGTTGCCGTGAAAATAATAGTTGCAATGCGAAAACAACATATTATACATATGTATGTCAGTTAAATTATAATTTATATGACAAATTATGCTATCCGATTTGCACAAAGAGCCCAAAATATAACCGAAAATGTCACGTTTTCTAAATAATGAATTAGTCGATATGGTTTTCATTCTTGGTGAATGCCTAAAGAATCCGTTGTTGGCTACGCGTGTCTACAAAGATAAGTATCCCGATCGACGCCATTCAGACATATCGGCATTTGAGATTCTTTTTGAAAGATTCGTGTCATCTAGCGCAAATGTGGCATGTTCGAAACCTAGACGTGACAAATTAGTTCTAAGGGAGAACAATAAAGCAATAATAATGACAGCCTTAGTTGAAGACACAAGAAGAAGTGCTAAGCAAATTGAGGACATTGCAGAATTTAGCAGGATATCTTTGGCGTACCATTAAAAACGAAAAATTTCACCTATATCGGTTTCAAAAGCACCACAAACATATTGGAGATGATCTTCTAGGTCGTTCAGATTTTAATCGTTGGGCCAATGCAAAATTAGACAGAGACTTTTTTAATTTTGTTTTATTTATGGCGAATCAACGTTCCATAATGACGGGTTTATGAACAGCCACAATTACCACCATTATTCCGATATAAACCCACATCTATCAAGAGAAGTTCACCGCCAGCATTGGTGGTCGCTAAATACGTGGAGTGGAATTCTTGGTCAATACATCTTGGGACCCTTTTTTTCGATGGACACTTAAACTGCCAAACTTATTTACATTTTTTGCGGCAAGAATTGCCTATTTTACTAGAAGATTGAGAGTGCGTCAATTCATGTGGTTCCAGCATGACGGCGCTCCTGCCCATTACGGTATGGTAGTAAGAACCTCTCTGAACAATACATATCCCGAGAGATGGATTGGCAGAGGAAGAGCTGTGAACTGGCCACCCCGGTCACCCGATATTACCAAAATTGACTTCTTTCTGTGGGGATATGTCAAGGAGCGCTTGTACCAAGAACCCCCTACCGCCTTCCGACGATATGAAAGAATACGTGAAGCTTTCAGGTCAATAAGCCCCGCAA
>ML218431.1:13063-24215 GCA_004785975.1 Popillia japonica
ACTTTACGTTATTTTATTTAAACAAACCCAATTCTGTTCCTGTAACACTAAATAGGATTTTTATATTCCACAATCACATCACAATACACGAAGGATCAGCTTCAGTAACTGATTTGAATCTTCAAAATCTTAGTACCTATATACCTATATATATATTTTGTTTTCCTTTTGATCTTTTTATCTTAGTTCCATTTTATTTTGATGATAATTATCATGTGTACGCCTCACGTGTTAATTTATGCTGATATCAAGTTTCTTTTCCTTTTATCATTATTTTTGTGTGTATGTTTGAATCATATTTCTGTTTCACTGTAAAGGGGTTTATGGAAGAACAGATGATCTCACGATCCATCTGAATAAACCCCCTTTGGCTGAACTTGAAATGTGCATTAGGGTGATCACGTATGTTTGCATTTGGAAAGAGGGCCGCAAGTGCTGCAACAACCTCATTTCGCAATAAATTTAAGTAGACGTTGCCAGACAGTTTCCTCCTATAAAAAATGGTCCTATGATGTTGTTTCCAACAAGACCAGCCCAGACATTCACCTTTTGAGGACGCTGTGTATGGACTTCTTCAATCCAATGCGGATTTTCAATTGACCAGTAGCGACAATTATGTCTGTTCACAGTGCCGTTGAGACAAAACGTTGCCTCATCTGAAAAAATGATGTGATCTAAAACATTAGGCTGCTGCTCGATCAATTCCGTCATTGTTTCGCAAAAATGTAGTCTACGATCTGGATCATCTTCTTAACTCATGGACGGGATACATTTTATAGGCTTTCATTCTTGCTGATTTAAGAATCTTATGAGCAGATTTTTGAGAGATCTCGTGAATTTGACCTAATTCTGTTGTGGACACGTGATGATTTTCTTCCACTGTAAGTAACACATTCAAACTAGTTTCTTCATCTGTTGCTGTTAATGGACGTCCCTTTCTAGGTAAATCCTTCACCTGACGAAAGACTTCAAACTTTTGAATTGTTCGGTATACCGTACTTTTACTAATGTGACAATCCGGATAAACAGCATTAAACAAAATACGAACCTCTTCGAAAGAACGTTGACGATCACCGTACACACGCATCATTAATATCTCCATTCGTTCTGATTCAGTAAGTTTTACTGCCATTTTCAAATGTGTCAATGTCTAAAATAAGTAAATTTATAGCGATGCAAAAGTTAAAACACTTTTAAAATTGTCAAATGTGACGGCAAAAAGAATGCAAACACTAAACAAAAACTTTTTCTAAGGTACCTTGTTTTTTCTGTATTACGACACTTTTTTAATTTTTTAACTGTTTTCTTGTGAATAAAAATAAACATCTTTATACTTCCTGAAGGGAGTTTTTTATTTTGCATTCAAAAGTGTTAAAATATCTGGGTGTTCCGTTTAAAAAAAAAAAGTTGGACGTATTGCCGGTTAAACCGGAAGTGAAAAAAATATAAACTGTATTGCATAAAATGCATTTATATTAACTATACCCCCATACCAAATTTCAGAAATCATAATTTTCAAATAACAAAGTTATTCGACCGTTCCGGGACTTTTTACTAACGCTGTATATTTCCAATACATACTGTATTAATAGCTTTCTTAATTTTAGGTCCATCTAAACTGTTACATGCAATTCAACATGCAACAGCCCATCAATAACAGCTTCCAGTGGCTCCACCTGGATGACATTCGAGTTTCGAAAAACTGTAAATTTATTTTATCTAGAATATTGAGAAACTCTTATAAAGATCGATTTCCAGTTAAACTTCTATTTTAATTAAATAGACAAACACATCAAGAACACCACAAAATAAATTAAATCTCAACTTAATCTGAGATTTTCTTCTGGTAAGAATTTCTTTATGTCCTCTGGTGATCATTGCAGTTTGTAAAGTATGTTGCGTTGATTTAGAATATTTGCTCCATCGCACAAAATTTTGAACCAAGCACAAAAATGTAATTAATATAAAATTTAATTATATTATTAAAATTGGAACAACTGATTTTTTATAACGATAGTACTTACTTTTGGCTAAAATTTTCACTGCTGGGCGTTGTAAAACAGCAGCTTTTTGTGGAATTCGCCGTGTTAATGTAGATGAATTTGATTAATAGGTACTAAAACATTTGTCTATACATGTCTTTGACAGTCGCGTAAAATTGAAAATGGCATTGGAAAGCACTATACCTCAAATATAGTGATCATTAAAAACATTAAAACGCACTCTGGAGCACCAGCTCATATGGTACCCTTTCCAAACCAACGGTGCTTATAATTGTAAAAATAACCGTGATAGATCTACTAGCCCGAAAAAAGAAGAATGTGTAGGAAGAAAGATCGTAAAGAGCTCACTTAACAAACCTGGCAAGAGCGCTGGCAAAACGAGACTAGAGAACGGTAGACGATCAGAACACGGCAATTTCAACGCATATTTGATTAAAATGCGTGAAGCAAAAAATGCGATACATATGTCATTCTCATGACTCTACTGGCGACGATCACAACACCTTCTTGGAATACGAAAAGCAAAGTGACTAGTGCAGGAACAGAAGAAGAGTGGATCCCAAGCAACGAAAGTGGCAAATCGAAGCTAACTACAACGTGCTATTCAGGTTTTTTTTCGTACTTAAGAAATATTATTATTTTATATCAATCTTTTAATAAACGAAAGTTGCATTGTTTCATTTGTTTAGATTGATTTCTGAGAAGGTTATCTACTCCAGTGATTTGGCATAATTATTAGGAGAAAGAAATGTTTATTGAACCATCTGCCAATTCTCGACGTGTTTTATTCCTATTCTTACTTACAATTAGATTAACACTGGATGTGATTATGACATATTACATATCGCCTCGCTAATTACTATTTATCCTATATCATCAAGACTAATAATAACTTTGTACAGTATAAATTTACAGAATGTTTAATCAAAGAAAAATGCGTCCTTCGCAATAACTATGAAGGTTTAAATCGTTAAAATATCGAAGGTTTATCTCATTAAAGTATCTTAGAGCGCGTAACAGGTGTGTCGTACTACAATTATTTCAATTGTTTTTAACAGCGCATGAAAGTACATATGTGAACATACGTTTAATTACAAGCTAATTAGAAACATAAGTAAGTGAAACTGTATTTAATCTTGTTTATTACTAGTTCTACGTATTTATTAGCATTGAAGAGGTGCTGTGTTTTTGTATGTACATACCTGCATAATATCAGATCAATGTAAAATCAATGATAGAATGCGACATTAAATTCGCGTTCATATTAGCTTTGCGAAGATTGTGTAGTTAAAGTATGTTCAACATTCTAAAATGACATTTTTTTAAATAGAATCAACCAAAGACAAAATGTTAGTAACCATCGCAGAATTTTAGCATGTTTATAAATCCGACGATATTTTTACATCTGCTTGTTTCTTGTCAAAATAACAGCTATAATCACAAACGATTTCAGTATGACTTTGAATACTGTATAGTGATTAAAACTGAACAGAAAACCCTCATAATTTGAGCTCTTTTTTTATTATCACAGTACTAAACGGTTGTTACTTCTCCGTCCGTAATGAAATTTTTTCTACCAATGGTACCTATTTCTCGATTTTCCGCTACACGACAGATACTACAGCACTATACGCGGACGATATACAAATATTAGGTATCACTATAGATTGGAGCGTAGAGCTAACATCATACATACTGGAATCATTCGACCGCTGTATAATTAAACCGTGCAACTTGTCAGCTGTTCAGAGGTGGCGATTTCGCCAATCATGGAATGGATTGTTGTCAAACCAATTCCAACCGTTAAGATGTGTATGGCAGAGTTTTTTGGATAGAAATAAGAGGATCATCGAGAAAAATAACATGATCGCTGAATAGAGCAATATTTTTGTTTTTTGCTCGTTACTTTGTGGCGGCAACAATTTCTCCTGGTAGTTCCAGCTCTCTCTGCTCTTCAGCTCTACACACCCTTGACCCCTCACCAAAGACTACTAATTATTCGACTATTTCTGGTTGTTTCCCGAATTACCGCCAAATTTCGGTATTTGCTATTATCGACAGCACTTTCTAAATGATTATCTAATTAACCAATATACTATCCATAAGAAAAATAAAAGATCACAATAATATGAAAACAAATAATAATCTGTAATTTCTAATTACACTAAAAACATTGTGTCAATGATCAGCTCTTCTGTTTTGTGTTTTCTCACACTCACACTGCCACCTTGGGGGCCACTTGACAAAGATAGATTTGAAACAAAATACTGACTGCAGGGTTTGCAGGACGGAGGATGACACTTGATATCCAACGGCACAGTTATTGCAGCAATTCGTGCCAGTTATTTCGGCAAAGCTGTCATTGACGAACGAAAAATACCCTCCTTGAAACCATCAGAGCTATTACAGTTCATAAAAGTCCTTAGACTGGACGAGAAACTATAACTACAGGCAACTTATAGCTCATGTAAGGGGGCACAATAGATCATCAGGTCGCAGTGCGAAATCATCCTCAGCTTAAATTTTAGATATCTACATTATTGAGTACTTTATGTATAACTTATACAATGGAAGTACTTTATCTTAGAATACGCCTCATTTATTCGTTTTTACATATTAGTGACACATACATATATCTTTAAAATTCGCGGACTACTATAGTGGTCTTACTTATTATAAAATATGTATATACTATAACTTTGAATTTTGGCAAAATTGGTAAATTCTAGCGTAAATAATGTTTCAATTACTCTATGTATTTTTTTCTTTTGGAGCTGAGTATCTTGATAATTGTTGGGCATTAGTGCATCAAATATTTCAAAAATGTAATTACGTAGGGATATTTCGTTACAAAAAAAAATATATCCTCTCGGGCAAACAAAACCGAATATCCTGTATATAACAAAACATATTTCTGCACGTGTCTCGATAAAATATCAAAGCCACAGTCGGACAATCTCACCAGACCAGCACATACCATATACATGTGTGTAGGCATATTTATTATAAAATGATACTCGCTAAATTACCAAACAGTACATTTATTTATTGGATTCATCGGACAACCAGGCTGACACTGATACGCATCTGCAAAATCAAGTGAATTTCTTAACGTCCCTATTACTCTAAATCTACCAGGTGAGTGTACCGCAGTTTTTAATCTATTTTTTGCCGCCTCTGGTCTTGATGAACCACACCAAACCTGCGCAAAATTCAAGAAGAAAAGCTGTTTACTATGCAACGGCAAATCTGGCAGTTCGTGGTCGTTATAGCGTTCCAACCATTGTAAATAAGCTTTATAGGCTTGTTTAAGACCACCATTATCTGCAATGTTTTCACCCTGCGTTGTAAGCCCGTCTAACGGCGTATTTACTTCAGGCACAATAAAAGAGTTATATTGTTCTACAATGCACTTAGCTTTGTTCCGGAATTTTTCCGTAGCTTCCTCAGTCCACCAAGTATTTAGATTGCCATCTTTGTCAAACAGCCGTCCTTTATCATCAAAACCATGTGTAATTTCGTGACCAATTACGACACCAATTCCTCCAAAATTTAAAGCACGAGGAAAATATTGATGATAGAATGGTGGTTGTAGAATACCTAAAATATTCAATTATAAATACAGAAAATACATTTTTTACTTGCATAAAAATGGTAATGTTATGATTAAAATTCAAATTTTTACTATCATGGATTATCTAAAACTGCACTTTGATACCAATTCCAAATTTGGTCATTAGAACACTATTCCCATTTTTACATACTTAAGACAATATTATCAAAAATGTGAAACAAAGCCAGAATTCAAATATATTTCTTCGTTCATCTATTATTAGCAAACACTACAATATTTCTAAATAAAAACATTTTTCATTCGTAACGTTAACTCGTTACTCGTGCTTTAAAAGCTTGATTATGACTAGTGTCATAATATACTATTACACATAAAAGCAAAACACACCTACCTACTTCAGTCTTATATGCTATACAATTTACTCCGATTGTCTATTTTTATTAAATTATAGGATACTATTATAAGACTTACCCGCTGGAAACATAATCTGATTTTTATTGCGGCTATAATAAGCATTAACGATGGCTGGTGCAGTATTCCACATATTTTTATCAACTATCTTTCCTATTTTTATGTGTTCATTTCTAGTCAAATGCATTAATATGCTTAAACTATTCTCAAAATAGTAATGAGGATGTATCTTAATATCTTTATATCTGTCAGTCAACATGTTTCTGTTTAATATAATATCGGGATATCCAATACGCAATCTCATGGCATCGACTTTTGCAATTGCTATAGTTTTAGTAACATCATCTAACCAATCACTGAACACTAATATTTCTTTGAAAGCATCCTCTAAGTGCTTCGTCATTAAAATTGTATCATTTTTACTCTTTTCATCAAAATGAGCGTTTACAAATAAATTTCCCAATGCCATGCCAAGATTCGAATTTACTTGAGCAACACAGAACTGCCAACGAGGTGGAGAGGCTTCTCTTCCAAATAATAAGTGATAAAACTTCTGTTTCGCGTTTTGGAATCGTTCATCTAAGTTATTCACTCTATGTCTCACAAAACGCCATAACAAATAGTTGGCTATTGTCCTAGACGGCGTTTTACTAAGCAGATTAATTAATTCTTGAAGGTATCCCATGCAGTAACATACTATTGCTGTTGAAATTGGTACTTCTCTTTCTGCGACCATATCAAAATACTTTAACCAATCAAATTGTGGTACATAAGCTTGTAGTTCACCAAGTGTTAAGCGTGCATAAATATTAGTGAGGTTTCGACGTTCTTCAGGGTCCGCAGTTATTGTAGCTAGCTTTATTTCAAAATCTATTATTTCTTTAACGTCATCCACTGCTGTATCTTCCGGTGCACCTAATATATAAACAATATCTAAAAGAAATTGATGATATGCTTCAATATATTCCCTAGATGTTTCCGAGAGAAAGTAATCCCTAGATGGTAAACCTAGGGATGTTTGATCAATTTGTATTACGTATTCGTCGGAGTTTTTTATATCTGGACCAATCCATTCTGATATTAGGATATCATTATTATATAATCTTAGTTGAGCTACGAGCCATATGAAATCAAAATTAGATGCATCCCAGTTCTTCTCTAAAATTGGCCAACCTCTAAGTTCAGAAAGTAAATGAAGCAACGGTTTTGATCCCCTTTGATTAATTATATCCTCCTTCATACAAGATTTATAAAGAAACTTTGCCTTCTTTATAGGATCGACATATTCTGTTTTTGAGTTTCTCAAGACTTCTTCAAAGTATGGAATAGGCATTGGTTGATTCAGTAATACTTCATTCGTCTCTAAAGGTTTTTCAGTAGAAATAGGTCTATCGTTGTATGCACCTTCATCGGTCTCGCTTTCTAATAGGCGTCTGAGTTGATAGTCTAAGTTTTCTCGTAACATTTCGAAAGTATCAAAACCTCCATGATCTGCTGGAATTGGATGATACTTATGCCAATTTCCACACGCATATTGGTAAAAATCTCTGCATGGATCTTCAGTTGTATCCATGTATTTTAACATCCTTGTACCTTGATTTTTTCTAACTTCCTCAGGTGACGAGTTTATGTCCAATAAATTAAATTGTTCTTGTGCTTCTGTTGTAACATCCGCATTATATATATTAAAGTCATGAGGAAGTTTAGTTTGCTGTGACGGCTTTTTCTGTTTCATATTTAGTGTAAATAAATCAAAATTTTTCAAAAAATCCATTTCGTCAAATCCTAGATCTCTCTTTCTTCTGATATGGCCAAATTCCGATGTGGGTTTTATGAATTTATACGGTTTATAATTGCTTTGCACGTCAAACGGGTGATCGTTGCCATTATCTTCTGTGACAAAATTCAGAACTTGTCTATTTGTTGTAAAATGTGTAAGAACCACGCACATAAGAATTATTGGTAAAAGTAATTCCGGTAAAAATAACGCATGACGAGATATCATGTACCATCTATAAAATCTATTCGTTGATTTCTTTTTCCGATACTTGCTGTTTCTTTTATAAATCTTATTGGCAGATATATGTTCGTTAATAATCATTAAATATTTCAGTATTATGTTTCACTTCATTCATTTATAAACCAGATCAATATGTCAACTGTCAACCTGTAAACATTTCATACATTCACAAATCTGATTCCAGTTACTTCGCACTGGTTGCTCATAGAATGCCGTACGTCATATTGATAAGGTGAGCAATGAGCACTTATGACCATCATGATAGTGTCAGTGCCATCAGGGCGACCGCACACATTTTCAGTTGCGCAACAGTGTGTTACCCTGAGTGAGTACAATGGGCTTATACGAAAGCACGCAGACATGAAACTACCGTGCGACTATAAATTTCACCAACTAAATAGTTTCTGTTTTGTCACAAATTAAAAGATTGCGCAGTCGTATACAACGTACTTGTACCATACAAAATTAAACAATGTCGTAGTTACTTTTCGTTATGGTATTCTGTTCGTGGTCCCAGGTTCGAAGAGAAATACCTTCTCTAGAAGTACGAGGTAAGAAACTAATTCTTTGATAAGTACACAAAAAAATTACTATAAACTATACGACTGATTAACAAATTCAGCATATGTTACGAAATTATTCTCTATTAATACGTAAATTAACAGATGTTGAACATGTTGATTGGACCGAACGGTTAATAAAAGTTATACAGTCAAAGCCATCAATGTATAATACCAGTCTACCAGCATATTATGACATGAATGATGAAACATAATTTCTCGTCTCTGGAACGAAGTATTTGTTGAAATGATTCCTACCTGGAACAACCTAAGTGGAAGAGAAAAAAATGAGCAAGGTAATATTATACAACCTTTATAACTCGGGGTTATTTTTATTATTATTTAATTTATTTAAATAAAGTTAAATTTTCTTCATACTTGTTGGTACATATATTTTGATAGCAATAAAATAGAATAGTAAACAAGTTAGCTTTGATTTATATAACTGAATATCGATGAAAAAAATGTTGTTGATTAACTGTGTTGTGTCAAATGAGTAAAACTCAAAATACAGTATATTAAATCATTATTGTTTATTTTCTTCATGCAAGAAGCTATCATTAGGTTATGGGCCCAGTCACCCAGAGATTTTAAAATAAAGATTGATGTGAATGAAAGGGATTTGTGAAGAAGCCATGGATCAGGTCACCACAACGGGAGTAATTAAACTGGAAGGTGCAAAAAACTGGAATGTGTGGAAATTCCAGATAGGAGTAATACTGCGGAGTTTAGATCTGTTGGACATCGTAGAAGGCAAGATTGTGAAACCCGAGGCAGGTCAGGAAAAAGGAACATGGCTGACGAAAGATGCAAAAGCACAAAGTGTGATCGTAACTAGATTATCAGAAGAGGTGATGCTACATATTTTAACGTGTGGTAGTGCAAATGGCATGTGGAGCAAACTGCACAGTGTATATGAACAAAAAAGCGATACCAGCATTCACATAGTGCAACAGCAATTTTTCCAATACAAGTACACAGAGGGCATGGAGATGTCAGTTTTTCTGTCAAAAGTGCAAGAGTTACAAAACAAGCTGAAACAGTTAGGAGAAGAAATCTCGGATAGGCTTATAATAACAAAAATCCTGATGTCATTACCAGAGAAGTATAGCTATTTTGTGTCTGCATGGGAATCGACATCCGACGATAAACAAACAGTGGAAAATTTAAGTGCAAGACTCTTAATAGAGGAAGAAAGGTTAAAAGTCAAGAGCGATAGTGTTGGCGAAAGTGTGGCATTACAAGCTAGGAAACAAGTAAAGACAATAAAGTGTTTTAAATGTGGAAAAGAGGGACATTTTATTAAGAACTGTAGATATAATAGTGAGAAGAGTAGTAGCGATAACCGGAACATGAAGCGATGTTACTACTGTAATAAAATGGGACATTTAAAAAATAACTGTCGTTTTCGCATTGGTAAAGATCAAGCTAAGAATAGTAATGCATTTTTTGTTACAGCTCTAGTAGCGAATGAACAGATTAATCACAAGTGGTTCGTTGATAGTGGTGCAAGTGAACATATGACTTTTGAGCGTAACCTATACAGTAATTACATAGAACTGTCAACTGAAAAATCCGTAATTATAGGTGATGGGCGCAAATTAAATGCAACGGGCGTTGGTCAGATTGCATTAAAAGCGTATGATGGTCATAGTTATATTGAAACCACCTTAAATAATGTGTTGCATGTACCAGAATTAAAAATGAAGTTATTTTCAGTGGCAAGTGCAATAAATAAGGGATATACCATGACAGCAAACCATGATAGATGCGAGTTTATTAAGAATAAGCGAGTGTGTGCGATAGCAATGCGTGAAGAAAATATTTATATAATGGAATTTAAGTATAATGACACTGACAGTATTACGAGGGCAAATGTCACATACAGTTTGAAAGAATGGCATGAGCGGTTTGCACACCAAAATTGCAAACGAGTAAAGGATATACTACAGGAAATAAATATTGAATATACTGAAGTAGATGGCACATGTACAGCATGTTTAGAGGGAAAGCAGCACAGATTACCGTTTCCAACAAGTGAAACTGTCACTTCACGAAGCGGTGAATTGGTATATGCCGATTTATGGGGACCAATGGAGAAAAAGTCGATAGCAGGTTCGAAATACTTTTTACTTTTAAAAGACGATTATTCCAAGTATCGTACAGTATATTTTCTAAAAGATAAGTCTGAAACAATAGAAAAAATAAAGCAGTATTTGATAGTTACGAAGTCATCAACGGGAAAAAAGGTACGCACTCTTAGAACAGACAATGGGTTAGAGTTTGTAAATAGACAAATGAGGATTTTATTAGAGAGTAAAGGGATAATACATGAAACAACAGTACCATATACACCAGAGCAGAATGGGAAAGCGGAAAGAGATATGAGAACCATTGTAGAAGCGGCACGAACCATGATACATGCAAAGAAACTGGATAAGGAAATGTGGGCGGAAGCAGTGAACACAGCTGTATACGTGTTAAATAGGTCGAGTAAAAGTAACATACAAGGACAGACACCATATGAAGTATGGACTGGAAAAAGCTGGGATGTAAGAAACTTTCAAGTGTTTGGAACAGAGGT
>SMLS01067146.1:0-53930 GCA_004785975.1 Popillia japonica
GGAATATGCGCGTGTATTAAAAAAAAAGGAAGTCCATAAAACATTTTATTATAGGACAAGCAATCCAGTTCATCGAGATTTTTCACATTTATTTCCACATTTACTTTGGGACTAAAAGATCATTGGTCGCAATCATGAGAGGCAATCAAATACCGGAGGAACTCCATAGTAATCTAATGTATGTATGCACACTACTGCGCAAAAGAAACCAGCACTTATAAATATACTACAACTGTGCGAGGTACTATAAATAAATGACCGATAATGGCAATAAAAATGTCTATTATGTATCTAGTACGACTGCTACTTGTACATTTATAACAATATATGAGTATTTTTAATGTTTCAAATGCGAATGTTAGTATTCTGCGTGGCCACCCTTAAATTTAATAACGTCGTTAATCCTCATTGGGGATTTTAGTCCATTCGTCTTATAAGACTGTCCACAGCTTTTTCACATTGTTGGGTGGTGTTTCATATCATTTGATCGAGATAATACCAAACATGCTCTATAATGTTAAGATCCGGGCTTTGTGGTGGCCAAACCATTGTTCGTAAATTTCCATTGCTCTGTTGTTGGGCCAAGTAATTTTTAATTAATTTGATTACCCTGTTGTAATGTAAAATTTTCGCCTATAAGGCGTAGTCCTGAAAGGATGGCATGGTCTCCTAATATATTTTTGTTTGCTTCTGCAGTTAATCTGCCATCTATTTTTATGTGATAGCCAACGCTATTTACAGAAATACATCCCCAAACCAATACATTTTTACCTCCATGTTTTACAGTTGCCTGTAGACATGGTTCCATAAGAGATTCTCCTGGCTTTCGTCTTAGATATTGACGTCTATTTGTACCAAACAGTGGAAACTTAGATTCGTCGGCCCATAAGACTTCACGCAACTCATTGTTTCCCCAGGATTTATAGTGTAAAGCATATTTTAATATTTTTGCTTTCTTACCTTTTCTCAAGGTTTCTTTATCGCCACGCATCCTCGTAAACCGGTTCTCTTCAACGATCGTCTCACAGTTGATCAGTTTTCGTTGAATTTTCTAATAATACTTTGTACACTATATCGTGAACACTTAACACGTTTTGCAGTTTGGATTTGATTAAAACCTTCTTCATGTAACGCAACAATTTTATGTTTGTTCACAAGAGATATTTGTGGCATCTTGTGACTTTTTTAAATTCTTAAACGATTACAAACTGCACACTTCCAATAGATTGAATTACACGAACCAGAACAGAGACTTACACGAAACGAAAATGCAAATTTATTTTTATAATATGTACTATATACCAAACCTTCTCGTATGATGGTAATCTATGAACTGAATGTGTAAAATTTTGATTTTATTAAAATAATTTTATCTGCAATAAAGTGTCTACGGATTATTCTTTTTACGAGTGGCTTCAAGCGGACCATAAAATATTATTTCCCCTTGTAATTAAGAATATCCAAGAACTAAAGAGTAAATGTCTCACAATAACTCATATTTATTCTTCGGAATAGATGTACATATTTCATATTCAGCTGAAAATTATATTCCACACTTTGAATAAATATGTGCTGTTAGTAAAATATCATGAATTTTATAAGGTGCTGGTTTCTTTTGCACAGTAGTGTATATTCTGCACGACATTTGCTATAAACCCTATATTAATTATTAACAGATTTTACGAAAGACCTGAATCCGTTTTCAACGTGTATATCATTTACATATAATTTTAAAAGAATGTAAATTAGATACCATTGAATAAAAACTGATTAATCGAAATATTGAGACAATCATGACAAGTAGCCAGTTTAAACAAGTTTTTCTTTATACTTATGTTAATACGCAAACTTTATACAACAATAACATGTATGCAGTTATACTTGATGTAAATAGTATATCAATGTACAATATTTTGTTACCAATAGTCACAAGAATCTACGTACGCCTACCTACAGCATTAACTTGCTAGGTTCAAATGTATAACAACTTTAGAATAGAAATGTATGCGCACATACAAATATGCTTGCACGTATGCATATAAATACTGTAGTTTAGTATTCAAAGCAAATTATTTATCTTTCCTTTTGTTCTATTCATACACGGTTTGTGATTTATTTACATTATTTATTTACACCTACATATTTTACAACTTAATAGTAATATTAATTAGTATGTACGTGTACCGTTACCTTCGCACCGATACAGCATACTAGTGCCAATATTATTAATTATTAACTTTCGTTATTAATTTAAGTTGAATTTATTACTTATGTGCACAGATATATGTGCAGTATGTATATACACCCATACATACCATAATATTTTCAGTAACTACCAAAGTAGAAACAAGTAGTTTTCAATGTTATTTACTTAGTAGAGATATTTATACTAAAACTCGTACTTAAAACCTTTCAAAATATGCTTAAAATTATCATACACATTAAAATACTTTCAAGACGCAAATTACAAAAATACATAGTTGCAAGTTAAAAGAAGCTAAAAACCATAAACATTTAACTCGATGTAAATATGTACGATGTGTTAATTTTGCATTTCATCCGTGAACAAGATGTACACTAATTAAATAATCAAGTGAACAAAAAGCCGGCGGTATTTGCATACATACATACTAAAACTGATTACTTTGGTGAAGTGCCAGCTAGCGCCATCTATATCGTATTAATACTCTCTGTATTTTATTTTAGAGCAATCATAAACTGAATGTTAAGTGTCAATTTAACTTTATTGATATGTTTACGTTTGTTGCAGAAGTGTTTTTCATCAACACTTTTCATTTCAAGAAGCACTCTTAAGTAATTGCGAATAGCGGACAATAAACTCTATTTAAAAGAATCACTACAATATGAGATTTCTAAAAGGTAATCATATTTTTATCTTATATACAAAGTAAAAGTGGAATAATTTAGACATACGCCTACGGTTATTAGGTGGATTATGTATACAGAAAATTTAGTGTTGTGATGCGGAAGAGTTAGACCAAATGCCAAAAGTCTTTTGCGTAATTTTATACATTTAATTAAAAATGAAAATATTGTGTTATTTGCGCGAATTATCATATTTTTGCTTTTTATTACCTAACTGCCGTCTTGGAATGTTTATTTATACATGACCAAATTGAGTATACAAAAAATGTCAACTACATACTATTGTTTTACAGTCGCATTATGATTGCTTATATATGTACTTACATGTATGTAGTAACAATCAAATAATATTTGTGTATCCATACTGTACGATTATTTCAAATTATTTAATAAGAGTATTAGTACTGTATAATTTGTTCAAATTACCTAATAAGAGCATTATTTAAAGCAAGTGGTTGTGTGAGAACGACCTTTTAGAGTTTATTTGAAATCTAACAAAACTGTGCCAATTTAAAGTTGTCAACTGTAAAGGAATGTACGACGTATGTATGTATGTAGAATGCTATGAATTAACAAAAGATTTTATTTTCAAAGTAAGAGCGCGTAATTTAAAAGACTAATACGTTAGTTACAAAACAAGTACAAATATTGACAGATGAAATAAAGAAATCTACAACACGACTCATACTCTTACAGTTATGTATGCGATGATAGTAAAATTATGATTGCATTTCAAAAATTAAATCACATAGCCAAAGTAAGCGGCAAGCTGAAAAAATAAAAGAAGTTTTAAAGTTACATCATTCTTTTGATTTTTGGAATATTTACTAGCCATCAGAAGTCAGATCAGGAGAATAGACCTTTCTTATAAAATTTTAAATTCAGCATTCTAACTGACACCTATTGAAATATAGCTTTTGCATCATGGAGAGGTGTCTCGGTGCTAGTCTTTCTTCTTAGTTTTTCTTTGTTGGTACCTACTCTAGCAGTTCAATCGGCTCGGAAGTTCTGAAGAATAATAGGGTACTTATACTTTAGTTTAAGAACTGTGGCAAGTGATAAAGTTCCGTCTACTGGCAGAATTTTTGCAAAAAATTATCTTGCAATGATACTTTTTTATGGCAGTCAACCCCTATGTGACTTTATGTGTATTACATGGACAGATAGTATGATAGCATATCTCTCTCTAGGTAATGGAGTTAAAAGGAAAATCTGTTTAATTTGGAATTATTTATTAATTAATGACAAAGGGATTATGTAACTAATTTCAGAAAAATAGTACTCAAGCTAGAAATCAAAAACTAGCACAATTCATTCAAAATTACGATTTGGACGCTAGTTTCCGCTAGTGCTTAGGAGTAAGTTGGAACAGGCAGATCGCAGAGAAGACTTTGGGGCAAAATTGAGTTATTCTGAAGAATAGTGTTTGCCTTGCGAAGCCATAAGTTATGCTAGTTAGTAGGACTGATATTTAATAATTATTATGGAAGTTACATATGTGTTTAATTTTCCACTCGTATATTTACGAGGGCAACCTGAAATGTTTCCGGAAACGACAAGAAAAACACCGTATTGGTGTGATATTTTATTTTTACTTTTCGATATAGTTTCCTCTTTTTCAAGCAGTGCTCCAGTCTTTTCAAGCCGTCGGAAAAGGAGATTGGTCCGAGGTCTCCAAAACAGCGATTTGTAGCGGCAACGACCGCATCACTTGAGGCAAATCTCTTTCCTGCCAAGGATTTTTTCAGGTCTGGGAATAGGAAGAAATCACTGGGAGCTAGGTCCAGTGAATATGGAGGATGAGAGACTAGTCCGTAGCACAACTTATTCAACTTGGACACGACGATGCAAGATGCACTGTCGTGGTGGAAAAGTACTTTTTTCCGCTGCAAACGAACACATTTTTCCTTCAGTACTGTCGGGTACGAATCGGGTTAATTAATCGGTGTAGTATTGCCTTGTGATTTTCCTTCCCTTTTGCAGATAGCCGATTAGCATTACACCTTGAGAATCCCAAGAGGCAGTCTCGATGACCGATAGAACGGTCTTTGCATTCTGTGAAGCCGATTCTCCCGGAAAAGTCCACTGCTTCGACTGTTCTTTAGTTTGCGGTATGTAGTGATGGATCCAACTCTCATGCACGGTTACAAAATGCATGAAGCAAACGCTTGGATTGCGTTAGCCAAACACTTCTCCGAATTGGTCACCCGATTTCGTTTTTGCTCCGGTGTCAGTACACGCGGTACCCATCGTGTTGAAAACTTTTCTACATCCAAAATTTCGTGTAAGATACGGCCAACACATTCTTCTGAGATGCTTATTGTTGTCACTATATTTTTCAACTTCAGTCGGCGACGACATATATTACACGACATCATGAATTTTGTCGCGGCGCTTCGTTGGTAGCGGTTTTTGGACGTCTACGATGGTCGAGAATGATGGGAGTAGATCTGCCATGAACCGCTAGCAAAGTAATTCGAATTACCGTGACCGTTTCCCCAGCCATCCAGAAGTGCTTTATCACTGCACGAAATACGATTTTATCCATTGTTGCGAAATCCCTGATTTGCTATGTAAAGCACACTGTTAAATAACAATTACTGACAGTAGACAGCTAAAATTTTCACAGTTGCCATAAAAAGGGTTCCCTCTGTCATCCACAATGAATCCACTGCAACCGTCGTGCACCGTCTCTTGCCGATTTCGGGTTGCAAACAAATACATCAAAAATATTCTTCAATTTCTTCCACTAAAGAAGTTTGTAACGAAAACCTAATAATTTGTATGTCGGTTCTGGAATAAATTGATTTTTTATAGCAGTGTTTGAGTTGATCTAAAAGTAGAAAAAATATCTGGAAAATAGATCTATTAATGCAATAAAACAAGTGTCTGTCTAGACTGTCTAGAATATCGATTTCATATTTAGCGCATGTTATTATTATACTTAAGTAATGAAGCGTTGTTACTTGTTGTAAAAGTTTGGTAATCATAACACTTTACAAGAAACCGCGTTTTATACAGAGCGGAGAGTGGACATTCTACTGCAGTAATAGCATCTTATATCCAATTAGTGTGTCACTATGTTGAATATCGATGAATTTTTTCACCTCCAAGTTAGATTTTCATGCCATTATTTTTGCCATTTACTCATGTGCCAGGGCAATGTAAGTCTGGTATATAAATGGCTGCCTAGTCACTTGTAAAAGAACTAGAAGAAAAGACTAGATTATGTTGATATGTAATGTGACCTAGGCATTCGAGGTTTCTCGCCAAAACGTCGCGTCATATACAAATCCCATATAAATTCTGACCACAACAATTTGACTCTTTACAAATACTTAGTATAACTCTTTCATACTACCGAGAGTTAGGATTCTGTGTGTTATTGAACAAAAAGCTGTAACTGACATATCTTTATTTGTAAAATACTAACAATAAGTTAAAGTGAACTACTAAAGTATTCTTTGTTAATTTGGTGAATTCAATTTGATGCAGATATTGTCATAAAAGATCGTTAGAAGTACAAAAATTTGTGTAATGTAATGTAATGTAGTCATAAACACACAAATAATAATTTCATAGCAACAACAACAATCTACTGAGTACGTACAACTTATTTCCGGGTAACTTCTTTAGTAAACAGTTAACTTAGTATGTATACGATAATTTCTTGTAATGTAAGGATTAAAGTACTTGTAAGTTTTTCATCTGTTTTACTATACTAGAATTGCTTTTGATTCGCGGTTAATCTAAAACAAATAAATCAGAAACAAATGACTAACGCTGGTACATAAACAAACGTTTATTTATTACACGGAAGTATTCAATAAGCAACAAAACAGTCAACCGATTGTGATTATCTTTGTATGTAAACTACTAGAAAATTACAGATGAATTACCATCACATTTATTTTAGGATTTAAAAAAAATATTACCTACATGCATTGTATAAGGTAAAAAGATATATGTAGTTTTAAATAAACAAAATAAACCAATCGTTTAAACTGCCATCCTCTTGCTTCTTGATAATAGTCAAACAATTTAACTCGACGTACTTTGTCATTAACGAAATGAAGATGTTCCTCCTAAATGACAATCTCTGTGTTCATTAGATAGTGATTGTGATCACTTTCCTGGAATGCGATCTGGGAGGTCATAATGAATAGAATCAACAGAATAGGCTTCTAAATTTGACACCGCTTGATGCTTAGTGGATTGTCATGTCATAAATATTAAAACTCCATGCCCGAGGAATTTTGCAAAAATATAAGTAAGTTAAGAAAACTATCATTGACTATAATATACCTGTACACTGTATGTATATAAGAATGTGTGTATGCTGTTCACTATTATCCGACTATCTCCCAGAGCAAATGAATAATTTTGACAGCGCCACTCAAGCAGTAGAAATGAATATCAGTAATGAGTGTTTTCGACGTAACTCGTTTTGATACAATGTCATAACTTCCTAAAAGCCTCATAACATCTAATCAACAATATATTCCCATAACACCGAATTTTCGTGAGATACCCACACTAGATACACATTTTAACTCACTTCACACGTACCTATATATTATTTTAATTGTACATATCTTCCTAGCTGTATGCAAATGGTACCCGATATTCAACGAAAACCACTAATTAAATCCATGCTATTGCGTTAGATACAAAAAATAAGAAGCAAGTGTAGAATTAATGAGTTAAAATTTATATAGTTATAAATATGCCTTTCTCTCCACATTGCTAAGTCTATCTCAGAGTTTACGTTAGGAACACAAGAACATTATGTGTAATGTATATACATACATACATACATATGTAACATATATACATACACATACCGGGCTTACATTTGAATGCCCAAATTTTATTGCAGCATATTATGAATAATAGCATTTTATAATCGTAATTATTCGTAATTATAACAGAGCTTGAGTAATTAACTTTAATGGCATCCTTCTTTTTTACTATAGCAATATTTAGTTATTATGTATTAGAAATTGTAGTTTATGATTATTGTGTAACAAAATAGAAAAGTTTAATTGCACTATTATTACAGAAACTATGTACGCGGGATACGTTTTTATTATTAACTATCAGTTCGTCATGAGATACACGCCAATTACTAAAATAGTATTTGATAAGTAAAGACGCAGGTAGTGCACATTAAGGAAATAATTTGCTGTCCTTGAAAATATTTTCGGCAATTACTAATTTTATTTATTTCAATTCACTGGGTCTTGAAGTTTTTGATATAACACACGCTAACTACCGTGATTGAGATACAATTATTTTCAAACAGCATGCAGAGAGGAGGATTCAATTCTATATTCATCGTAATGTAAAGATTGATCAATTAGTATAAAAAGATACTGTAATTTGCACTATATTATGCATCGTCATAGTGCAATTAATATGTGCAACACGAGTGTAGCTTGTTTACTGGGTTGTTGCTATCATGATTCTATAAATAAATTGTTTGTATATTGACATTACTCACTCTAAATAAACTTTTGAAAGGTGTCCATTTATCTGGCACTTGAAACAATATCACTATTAAAAAAATGTATTTGTTAATGTAAATGTTTTTTTTTGAGCAAAAGATGTAGATATTTGCAAATTAATACTTCAAATTTCTCTTCAGCATGTATTAAAACTACATCTTGAAATACTATTTAAATATTTTGGAGAAGTGGTGTATGTAAGACAATAATCCCGCCTTAGCGTTTCTGTTTGTTCTAATGTTTGATTTGTTACAATATTTTAATAAATCCAATAAAGTTGCATACTATTTGAAACCAACGGAGATACAAAAAAGACTTTTTCACTTAATCCAATCACTTGAACCAAATACACGGTATTGTCCCGGTAATGTTTGTATTTAGCGTCTACACCAAGCGACTCAGTAAGTAGATTTTGAAATACGACATATCAACGATTTTCTACAATAGTTAGCTCAAATACGTACTTAAGTTTTTTCTTGTTTTGTCTAATTATTACAAGAATTTATCCCAGCATTCTCATTTTCTCTTGCATTGCATTCTGAATTCAATGAATTTTCGGTTTTGTCACGAGTATTAACAAATACATAGGTAGTTATTCAGAATTCTCAATGCATTCAAAGAGTGCACACGATCTTTTAACTGTGTAGGCCTTACTACCTTATTAATATTTTATGAAGTTAGAGATTGACAAACATATTAAATACAAGATTACTATACATATTAGTGGATATTAACAAAGATAAAAAATTGGAGCAGAGGAATTGGTAAAGCAATATGTCCGACAGATTTCTAAGACTGTCTTCTTTATTTTCATAAAGCACATCTTGTTACAAGTATTTTAAATATTTACTAACTTGAAACTAAATACTATGTACTTATAGGTATATAAAATATTTACTTTTTATTCACTATCACTCTACATGATAAGTAATGATATAAATAATGAATCCATATTTTGATATTGACAGACAGATTCGTTTATTGTAATGGTCAGCAGTGTATAAATTCTACAACTGAGGTCGTTTACTTCAAAAAACGATCATATGAGGAAAAATAAACAATTCTATAGATTAACTATATGAATGTGCATACGTATGTGAGAGTTCTCACCTTTTAACGCATTTCTATGAAGTCTGCTGAATTTAGTTACTACTACTATTAAAAACATTTCATTGTATTATAATAATAAATAACTCACTAATTCCATTTTAAAATTTATCACCTTTTACTTTGTGTCTACTGTTATTAGTTCCACATAATTCTAGCAGCTCATTTTCTTAATCTGATTTAGAAGCATTGTAGTATACGACATCTTATACATATGTGACGAATAATACTTATTGGCGATATACAACATAATGTCTCTACCTATTTTTGTATTACATATATATTTGTAAGGTGATACATACTTTTTTTTTGTATATTCTATGCAGATGAGGAACCTGATATGTATGTTTCACTATAACTACTGAAATAATACTTTTGATATTTAAGGATGTAGAGAGAATATCCAGATTAATAATTTGTACTTTTTAAACGACTTTGATACTAGTTTTCAAGAAAGATTAAGATAATTTATTTGAGCTAAACACTTTAATTAATTATATTTAGGTTAAATATGCCCGGTTAGTAACAGTAATGTTACGAATAAAAATACATAATTAAGCGTTACTTTAAGACGACCTGCCGAATGTTATATGTATGTAAGTCCATTCTCGCGAAGAAAGAAAGAAGTAGGAGGTGATCTATCTCGCACATTTTTAGCTCTGTTTTACATGAACAATTATGGCAACCGTAAGTACCGTTATATCCGTTGATTTGCCAATACAATCAACTAGATTGGACATATATGTATTAACCGACACACCATACAAAATATACCTTCTCAAACTCGAATCAATTTGACGAGAAATCTTTTATTACTCTTGCAATTGTGTTTTATATATAAAGATTCAATGACGACCTGTAATGAGAACGTTTTAGTGTTCCAAGAACAACCGTAGCTACATATTATGTATCTGCATGGGCGTAAACTGGCAAGCGGTTTTAATAAATAATTATTATTAAAGTTCGACAAGCATCCTAAGTTCATATTGTGAAATCTATTCAAGTCGGTCTTTAATCTAGCCGTCAAAATTGCCATCTAAAAATTTAATCAATAATATTTTTACCAGGAATTTCTCATAACCAACAACGTGACTTAGCTTTTTTTTGATCGGATATAATTCAAGTGTACTTACACATTTAAATTCGAGGTATTTGTCGAAACATGCTAGATGAAGTTCTTTGCTTGATGCTTGTGAAGATTTGTCTAGCACCGCCCGCAAGCAAGCGCTTCCTAACATTATTACTGGATTATTACGAGGAAAGATAAGAAATCAATGTTGGCTGTAAATTTACGAACATGATACAATATGTTGTGGTCTCGTTACAGTCGAACGTTCTAAAGTAACGTCTATCATGTATACTACAAAGAAAGAAGCGTCAGTGAATTCCTTTTTCCGTCCAAATCCAAAGATTTCTAACCATCCTTAGACGTAATTAGAAGATAATATGTGTTCTTATAATTTGAAATTTCTACACGAAACGTCTATGAGTACCTATAAGTCGCGTATAAATCAGTACGCATGCAGTTCACAAAATTTGATAGTCTGCAATCTGCATGCAACGTGAATATTAGATGACTGGAATACTAGCTGTAAGAAAGTGTGGTGCTATAGCAATATTTCAAAGTAAATAATCATAAGATATAAACAACTTGTGCAGTTGTACTGCACAATAGGTATAATAATAATCACAACTTTCCTACTATAGATCGGGTGAAATAGGTAAAATAGCTTGTCCAAACATTAGATTTTCTCTATCTCTCATTTTTTTCTCGCTTTGTTCTCACTTATAACCGGTTCTCACTTATAATCGGTTAGTTCCAAACAGTGTACTTAAAAAGGTTACTGTAGTAATCAAAAGTTTCAAAAATCAGGGAAAAAAAAGAGGAAGTTGAAACAGTGTGGGCATAGATATTGGTATAGACGTTGTATATTTTACAACTTATTATTATTAATTTCTTCGGGTGATTCAAATACATTTGCACGTGAATTTTTAACGAGTGACCAGCAAAATAATATATCCCGGTACAGGTGCTATACACGTAAGAAAATGCCAATAAGAAATAAGTAAACAAGGAAGAATAAATAAAAACAAAAGCAAATGTCATTAACCATCCTCACTTAGCATTGCAAAACTAACAAAATGGGAAACTATTTGTTATAAAAATTAGTGCATGGTAAATTGTATCTGTGTTATATATCTTTCTAATATTATTAGAACCAATTTGAACCAGTTAGCATATTACTGTTTAATTTACAAAGGGAATCACGAACTGGGAAGAATGAAAAGCAACTGGTTTATTGCAATAGACTAAGCTTTGAAAACAACTCCTGTAGAACTTTGTAGGCTTTTATCGCTAGTGCTGTTATTGGAATTTCTTCCGGTTTTAGCCCTGAAGAGTTCCTTTCAGTCTTCAATCTCAGTTGGATGTGACACTCATAATAATAATAATAATATAATATATATGAAACCGTTTTAACTTCATGCATCATATAATCATATTGATAGTATAGAAAACGAAGTCAATCGTTACCTTTTTTGACGAATATGTGGTGTAAAACCGCAAAAGTTTTGCATAATATTTTGCTGTGTGTGTCTGTCCTACTGTTATTCGATCTTTCAGGTATGTATTGCATTTTTGCAAGCATTCCTGTTTTACTAACGTCAACATATTAAAACATTATCTGAAAAGTAATCGTATGAAGGTTATAGAATGAAGTAGAATCAGGAGAATATAGTTTTGTAGAAGATCACATGGCAGTGATTAAACAAGTGATAACTTAAATATTTTTAAAACGATGAATTGCGCAGATTTGTACGTTATTTGGAAGACAGCAACGGAGTACTGGTAACTACTATAGTATTAACGCTTTATACTCCAGACAATTTTAGGCAGATGAAAAGGCCTGTCCTTTAATGAAAGGTCTTTATTCAAAAATGTCAAATTTTCGTCCGTGGATACGAACTTTAAGACATGATGCATTTTTTTTTGTCAGGGGAAATGTATTACGCACTACAGGCGCTTAGGTTCTATCGCGTCCTGTAAGTGTGGGACTCTCTGCAAGCAGCCTACCCACTAAAACCCCTCAACGCCCTCTGTAGCATCTGGAACTATTGCAGATATAACATCAGATGCCACCGGCGGCCTCCTACTATCTCACTTCTCTAGCTCATTTCTCTATTTTCAATTTTAACATGCGGGACGCATCTCCCTCGCCTTTCGCGCTAGCTCATCGGCCTCTTTCGTCGCCATTATGTTACTTATTCCCCTATGTATGCTTTCCCATTTTGTTGGGCTATCCAGCATCAACGGCACCATGTTCTCCAGAGTTACTACGCTTCCTATGTCTCTATGAACTCTTCGACGCTGTTCCACGCAGCGTCTGCACTCAAAAATTGTGTGCTCGACCATGTCCTCCGCACCACAATACATGCACAAATCACAATCATCTTTGTTGATGCGTTCTTTGTTCGAATGCAGTGTTATCATTGACCTAACAAGTGGAAAAGCTATCTGGATAATAAGATAAGTTAAAAGGTCATAAAAATACATATATGTTCGTACTATATATTTTTTATACAAAAATTAAAAAAAATAGACGAGTTAGTGACGTGTTATTGTATATGGCGCATGCTAATTAAATTTAGACAAAATACACAAATAAATATAGAACAATGAAATATTCTGGTGGATCAGTCACTATGATCGACAACCAACTCACAATCAGTCCTCGTATTGCTTCACTTGCGAGTTGAGATGACATCGCGTGAATATCGCTTTAATGTGAATCGCCAAAGCTTTCATGATTTAATTTTTACCTGCTGGTATTTGTTCAAAACTGGCTCATACTTAGTAAGTACAAGATTGGTCATAAGAAATACATTTATAAGGTAAAATATTGGACATACAGGTAGCAAACTCAGCGTTACCATCGCATTTAATCTGCCACAGCAATCAAGAAATCGAAGGTTATCACCCGAGAATCATAAATACATAAAAACATTATCTACAGCCGCAGTCATCTACACCAGGTTATTGTCCTTATCGTTAATGACCATGGAATTTTGGAAACCTATTTTATTGGTACGTAATTTTAACCCCGAAGAACTTATATTGAGCCAATAAAAAAGAACCACAATCTTGAGCAATCACTAAGTAATGTAGAAGGTAGTCTCAGCCTTTAAAGCACTTGCTTTAAAGGCTTTACTGTTTTATACACATTTTCTGTTTAACTAATTATTACATACAGATGTTAATAGTAAGCTGGAAGAATTAACACAGCAAATTGATTATAAGGACGACGTTTTTGTCTAAATAATGATCTTAATTAATAAATACTTCTTTTACAGGCAACCAAACGTAAGCAATGAAGACGCGAAAATCTGCAAGAAATCAACCTACGTGATATCTCAAGACACCAATAAATCGAAGCAACAAAGACAACTGTGTACGTTCGTAAAACAAAATTTGTCGTCTTCTTTCTCGTCTCGATCGACGAGAATTAACGGCAGCAGAAAACCAGAGACGATCAAATGACGATTTGACAATTATCTACGAGTAAACAGCATAGTGCGAACTGCGACCAACCGGTGCAGTGACGACGTGGTGTCTAAACGGCTCAACCATTGGCGTAGAGATAGCCCCCTCACTTTGCCCAATGGGGGGCGATACCTCCCCAGAGCAGCAGTACGCTCTGCGCTGGAACGATTTCCAATCTTCAATTCTTTCTTCCTTCCGACATCTACGCGATGAAGAGGACTTCGTCGACGTCACACTGGCCTGCGACGGCTGTTCGTTTACGGCTCACAAGGTCGTCCTGTCGGCTTGTAGTCCGTATTTTCGAAGACTACTGAAAGCGAATCCTTGTCAACATCCTATTGTTATACTACGAGACGTTCAGCAGAAGGATATGGAAAATTTACTAAGGTATGTGATAAACAAAAGATTTAATACATTTCACAACGCAGTTCTTTTGGAATATAATGTAATTATTCTGTTAATGTTACATGTATCTTGAAGTTGTATTCATGTTGTAAACACTGTGTAATAGCTAACTTCATCGGTGTTTACACTAAATTAATTAGACATCTTTAATTCATACAGGAGACTATGTTAACGGAATCTTAGTCAGCTGCATGAATAAATCGTTCAGTATAGTATAATAACTATTTAAAGATTTAAAGGAATTATAATTACAGGAACTCTATCAGTAAAACTGCTAAACCGCAATTTTTGTGGCAGCATGTGCTACTAAACATGCTAATTGATAATAGATAAAAAATAGCTATTTTAACAGTAATCTGTTTTAAATTGTCATGTTTAAACTGATTTGTGATACCTATATGTAGGAGTAAATTTTATTTAAACCGTTAAAAATTATTTTGGCAATTACATACATATATAAATATAAAACAGTGTTCAGTTGATTAACTGTCTTATTAAACACTCAAGTGAATTATATTACATGCTGTGAGACACATTTTACGAAAATTAAATATTTAAAAAATAAAACCCAACTTTCGCAAGGAATAATATGTTGAGTCTATGCTAGTTTCAGTGCTTACTGAGTAAGATCTTCATACACTATTATTTCAAGTGAAATTGGATTCTATTTTTCAACCATTCAGTTGTGTTATACACTTCAGTATCGCATAAGTATCTTAAGTATGTGCAAGCATTTGGATTACATTCAATACGCCATAACTGAGTATGTTAAGGAGTTTTTGTGTTTGTAAGTTCACCTCATCTAGATAGGAATCAGGTCAGGGGATCATCTTGTAAATCCTTTCTATATCTAAATTTATAAATATCGTGCATTATCGCTTTCTAACTGCACACACAACGAATTATTTATATACCTGCGATTCTTTTTGTTTTTACATTTCCGGACGTGGGTACACTCACGGAATTTTATATTCGTTCAACTTGGAAAGGAAAGAAGATACGCTATCGTTTCATCTCTCGTAAATCGCACATCATCTCTGTGACACCGTGAATGATATCTATTCTATTCTTTACTTGTAAATAAACAATTTTTGCGGTAAATCCTGATAAAACAGGTTACTGTAATAATATTATTTAAAAAATGTTATTTGTACTATATTAAATTCTATCGCTTGTATCCATACTTGTGGGTTTAATATCTTGTAATTAGACGGCAGCAATAGTTTTATCATTGCGATACAAGAGAGAAAACTGCAAGAACTTTACAAACAAAGTTGATAGTGGTGAATATGTACATACACGAACAGATAACTTACATACATTGAAATGTATCTGCCTGGTAAAGATCTGTTTACCTAAGCGAAACAATTGTATTTGTTATAAAAGTAGAAACATATTCTGATAAAATTCTATTAAAACATAATGCAGAACTAGACGGTAGTTAACCCATTAATAGCCAAGGGTTGAAATAGTCAACATTTTGGTTATACAGTGCTTTCGAATAGTAACGAATAGTTCATTATTTCTGAAATTGAGAGTTTTTCGAAAAAATTTTCTGACACGTCGAATTTGTGTTAAACAAAAGCACTTTTCGACATACGACTCATATTTGTGACGTAATAGTCTTTTGAAATATAACGTAATTGAATTTTTTTTAAATGGCAACTGTCAGATAAAACTTGAAATCGTACTTTTTTGGTTTTTTTGTATTTCTTATCGATTTCTTTCGTTTGGCAAAAGCAGTATGTTTGAACTGTTTATGGAGTAGTGACTATCATTTTAATTAAAATGTTGAAATTAACTGAACGAGAACGAATTGAAATTCTCTGCATTATCGGATTTGGAGACAGGATGCGTACCCAACAAGAAGTAGTTGAATTATTCAATGAAACTCAACCTGGTCGGCATCCCATTAGCCAAAGCATTGTAAGCAATATTGAGTCTAAATTGGGTAATATTAATACGCAGGTTCTCGCGGGTGTAATATGTAGCAGCGGGCTTCTCGGGAAGGACAACGCGGAGGAATCCCGAGAAGCCCACTGCTATAAATTCGGTAACTTTGGACATGTTCGTGATTTAGTTAAATCTGGTCTTAAAATCAGAAGAAGATCAACTTAACTTGTTGGCACTACAACAAAATCGTCACTCAACACTTAACCAAGTGGCTTCTGATTTCAATTTGGCAGCGTCAACAAAATTGTGAAAAAAGCAAGGTATCATCCTTATAAAGTATGTCTTGTTCATGAACTATCTGAAGACAACTTCGGTGAATTCAATTATGCGAGCAGATGCAACAGCTATGCACTAATGATAATAATTTCGTAAGAACATAATTATTCTGACGAGGCTACGTTTGCTTTTAGTGGGCATGTCAATAAGCAAAGCTGTCACTATTGGGCTACCGAGAATCCTCGATGGATGGATGGAGTTTCGTACTCAAAATTTTCAGAAGGTGAATGTGTGGTGCGGCACAGTCGAAGGAAGAATTCTGCTTCCTTATTTTTTTGGACGTGAACCTAGCTGGTGGAGGATATTTGGAGTTTCTTCCAGCCGACCTTATTCCCGAAGTAATATGTAAATTTATATCCAATTGGAGAGCATGATCATTCGAGAAATGACATTTTCTTTCATGGCATGATGGTGCACCTCCCTATTATGCAGCACCTGTACGTGCTTATTTAGATGAAGTGTTCCCGAATCCTTGGGTAGGGAGAGGAGGCTGATTGAATAGCCAGCCAGACCGCCAGAATTAACACCCCTAGATTACTTCTTGTGGCGGGACTTAAAAAGCAAAGTATATGTTAGTAGACCATCAGATTTAGAAGAATTAAAAGAAAGTATTCGTATTTTTAATGATGTGTACGTAGAATGACACGCTCTTTCAATTGGCATGGTCGAAATTGGGTGTTGCCATTTAAAAAAATTATCAATTACGTCATATCTCGAATGACGATTACGTCAAGTATGGGTCGTATGTCGAAAAGTGCCTTTGTTTAAAAGAAAATCGACTTGTCACAGGATTTTTTCGAAGGTCTCTCAATTTCAGAAATAATGAATTTATTTGTCACTATTCGAAAGCACTGTATAATGTAATATAATATGTTAACAAAATGCAATATTGCTAGACGAAAGAGCAATATGTTTATACAGACATTATTAAAATATATTTATTGTTTATTTACTTATTTAAATTTGCAACATAATCAAGATGTAAAGAAATTTACATTTTTCGCATACACATATGTATGTACATATCACAATTTATATACATATCACAATTTGATGTATCCAGTAACGACACACATTTGTAAAATTGTTACTCAAAATAGTTTAAAAGATAAAGATAACAATATAAACATAAGTCATTCGTCCGTAACATATCGGTAAGACCGACGTTTCATTACTCTCATTACTAAGGAAGAAATACAACAAATATTAGATTTCTATACCAACAACATGTAGCCAACTAAGAGACGTAATTTGATTAACATTGTTCTACCGTTTGCGGAATGTCAAATTTTTATATTATTGACATTGATTGACATTATGTCAGCTCACGGAAGAACTTTGCATTCACAATCTCGGCAATTAATATTAAACTTGTTGCAATCCTTTAATAAGGAGAAGCAAAACAATGGGCCTTTATTGCCGTTATCATCGGTGCAAGAGCTAGAAACTCTTATTACATTTTATTACTATTTTATATACATATACCTATTTTACTACAGAGAGTAGCAGATGCTTTAAAGATTAGTGTGTCTTCGGTAAAAAGAATAAAAAACCGTAAAGAAAGAAAACATTGTGCCGTCTATACAAATGAAGCATATTTAATTGTTGTTGGAGCGTATAATTTCTGATTCATCACTACCCCACTTACTTAAATTTATTTCTTCCTCTCTTTGTGATATTTTAATTGAAATAAAAATAAATTATTTGAAATTACAAACAAAAATCATAACTGATTTGTTAAAGCGTAAATTATCTGTTATTTTGTTAATTATAAAGGTGTTTTTTAAGTAAATGATATTAATAATGTAAGTGCAAATTGACATTAACCTTATACTTTGACATTTCGTTATGTAAGTACGCGCCATAGCATTTTTAAAATATCCGGAAGTACAATATCTAATATGAATCAGAAGTACTGATTTTATTCAGACGTTAATTTATTGATGATAGGGCTCATCTTTCGTGATTTTCACATACATACATAGATATATTATATACGGTATTTGTTTGGCACACTGTACATACACCATCAGTTTCCAAGCCTTTGCCTAAGATTTGTAAATAGGACCACCTTTAGTGGTTTTATACCACTAAAGGTGATATCAAACGAAACGCAAACTGCATGGTCTTGCTACACCCATGGGAAAATGTATGGAGCACCCTATACATTGTTTACGATTCTAAATGTTATACAGGGAGATTAAAAGCGAAGGAGTATATACATCCATATAACTTTATTAACAATTTTAAAGATATTCTTGTAATATTTTATGGCACCTCATCGTGCCTTGATTACTGCGCGAACTATTTTGGGCGTACTGTTTATAAGTGTGTTCCACAAGCTGACGGAAATTTTTCTCCATCCTTCAAAAATTATCTCCTTTAGTTCTCTTTTTGGTTTACATTTGTAAATAGATACTTTCTGCTTTAGTAGTGACCACAAATTTTCTACCGGGGATAAGTGTGGAGACTGAGAAGGCCATGAAAGCAGGGAAACATCATTACTTGTGAACCACTTTGTAGTCTTTTTCGCGGTGTGACAAAGAGCTTTTGTTTAGAACTAAATTGCTTTACACATTCAATAAGTTAAAGAATTAAATTTCAACAATTTTATGGAATTGCAGTATTTTAAAGATATTTCATTTTAATTTAATAGGTGCTCCATATATTTTTCCATTACTGTTATTGTATTACCTTATCGCTCTCATTTGACCAGTACATGTCACAAGCAGGGAAGGTATGTGTTTCTGTTAGTATCAGTTTAAGTTTTTGGAGTATAAGCGCAAAAGAATTAAAATCATGGCTATTGTTATCATGAGCATATTTGATAGTGCAATCCACAATTTGTTACGAATTGGTATTGTACATAATAAAGAAAACATTTTGATTGGAGTGTTGCCTCCTAACAAATAGGTATATAAAATTCACTTCGCTATTTCTGTTACATAAACTTGGACGTAGGTGTCTGTATTGCAAATGATTTGTCTGGGTATGGTTATAAGGTAGATAGATCTGGCCAAAGATTCGTATACGAGGCACTTACTTCCAAGGGTAAATTTTGAGTGCCTCTAGCTAGTGTAAGTTTGTTTATTTGTATACACTTGAACACTTATGTAGGGATGGAGAATGAAAGTTGTGAATATCTAAGAGTGTTTGCATATTTAATACGTATCTGGCAATAAATCTGTGTAAATGCGGGATAAAATATAGTTATTTGGAATTTTTTGTTTCCTAAACTAAACCTAATATTGGGCAGTTATAATTTATTGTACTATATTTACTTGTTCATGAAACGAAGGGCGGTAAAAAAAACAAAGAAATATATACAGCAAGCTAAACATGTATGCATGTATGTATTGTAAATGTTTTGTTAATGAATCTTTGGCATTAATGGGTTAACCAGACAGCGTACCTCTAGAATCAGAATTAACTAATCGTAGGTTGTATTTATGTTGTGTACTATCTGTGCTATTGTGTGCTGATATAGATATGATGGTGCACACAATTCTCTTACTTGAAAATGAAAGAGAAAACGTTCTTGTAACTAATAAGATTCCTTATTTATTCCAAGTAACAAAAGGTAGTTGTCAATAATACTTACTTCTCTAATTTGTTCTGTTGTAAATAAACGTATGTACCAGGGCGACCTGAACTGTCAGGCAATTTCGCAAAAGTGGATAACACAGTGCAGTGATAAAACACTTCTGCGTAGCTGGGATAATGGTCATGGAAATTCGAACTATTTTGGTCTCTGGATGAGCGAATTCAAACTTGGTCGCACAAGAACAAGTGACGAACCACGCAATAGACGCCCAAAAACCGCTACCAACGATGAAATGATCGACAAATTCATGATGTCGTGTATGTGTCGTCGCCGATTGAAGCTGAAAGATATAGCGGAGACATTAAGCATCTCAGAAGAACGCGTTGGCCATATCCTACACGAAATTTTGGGTATAAAAAAGTTTTCGGCCCGATGGGTACCGCGTTTGCTAACACCGGAGCAAAAACGAAATTGGGTGACCAATTCGGAGAACTGTCTGGATTCAATGCAATCCAAGGGATTTATGCGTTTCGTAACCATGGAAGAAATATCGATCCACCACTATATATCGCAAACCAAGGAACAGCAGTTGATTTTTCCAGAGGAATCGGCTCCGAAGAAAGCAAAGACCGTTCCATCGGCCGAAAAGATCGTGGCGACCATTTTTTGATATTCCCAAAGTAGGAACGGCGATCACGAATCAATACTACAACAATTTATCGACCCGATCGATGCAGAAAGTTTATTGCAGCCACGACAATACGCAGGCTTATTCATCCCGCATCGTCGTGTCCAAATTGAACGAGTTGCGCTACGATTTAGTCTTTCATCCTCGATATTCACCTAGCCCTCAACAACTTTTACCTATTTCCAAACCTGAAAAAATCACAAGCAGGAACGAGATTTGCTTTATATGAGGAGATCATCGCCGCTATACAGATGGCTATTTTGCAGATCATAATGCTGGGTAGCTGCTATCAAGGAAGAGCCAACTGTTACTAATATATAAACATATTTAGAATGTGAAAACTGAATATAATTCGCATAATAATAAAGGAAATTAGTAATTTCTCGGTGTAGTAAGGAAGTGCTGTTGTTATTAATAAGGTAATAATAGAATATAAAATACTAAAGAGTATTTTTTAATAGGTCCTATAGACTGCTATCCATGTACAATTATATAGTTGTACTATGGAAGTAAATCTTTTTTATGTTTGATTACGTGCTATATTGGGATTGTTAAAACGCAATGAAATTGAGTAACAATGTAGGTTGTCTCTAGCCAGTAGCAATGACAAATAAAACCAGTTTTAACCTCCGACAATTGCAAATAATTTATATACGTACCTATTCACTAACTTTCTTTTGGAGGTTATGTATTTAATTTAAAGCAATTGCCTCCCTGTATTTCCTTAAAAGAATCAGGAAACGTGAACATGTACTTTTAGACATATTTCATAATTCTCCATGCCTTTTTGTAGTGCGGCTTAATATCGGTATGATAATTACTATAGACACAAGTTAGTTTATCCGTACGGTATTTTGTTGTCAGATCGGATTTTCGTATGTTAAACGAGAGCAGATTGCTTCCTGTATTTATCTTCGATGTTGAATGATTTCCTTTATTATTCGTACTTCTGAGTGAGCGTAGTCTTCGTTCCTGTTGAATAAAATTAGAATGTGATGCGCACAGGCATGCGTAATGCACAAGTCTAGTTTCATATTCAATATTTTTAAGAACCACGTATTTCCAGAAATGAAATATACTTCTTTAATAAAAAGCGGCTTGATACGCTCGTAAATCTGATCACCCACGAATATATGAAAACCGACGCAAATTCGTAACGAGCGAAGTCAGAGCAGGAGAAAAGATCACACTTGGAACAATTAACCTTTAACTATTTCGTGTTGTTTTGTGAACGAATGTTGTGCGTGCGTGTACGTGTGCGTTTTATTTAAGTGCCCGTAATAATTTCCTACTATACTGCTTTAGGCTTTTAACGAAACAACAACGAAACGAAAAAAAAACATAAATCTATGAGTGTGTGAGAATTGTGAACTACACCGTGAAAGTATGACGACCCGCCCAGAGCGTTCAATTACATTTTGATCTCTCAAAATAATTTTCTGATCTACGTTGCAGATAAAATGAACCAAGTATGAAGTCGATGTAACAGCGAACAACGTTTAATTATCCATGAATTTGATGGCTTCAACTTACGATTTAATTAGCTGAAATGACATACTCTTATATTAAAGCAACACAAATTACAAATACTCTGAAGTAATCAGTTTCTTGTTTTTTTACATATACTATATGTATTGATCTACTTTTCATGTTCAAGTGTTACGGATCTATAAACTGGAACATGCTTATGCTATCATTTAATATTAATGACAAGGTACAGTTTATTTAGGTGGTTACTAATTACATATTTAGTATAACAAATAAAAGTGTTCTTATTTACACTTATGTAGCTCGATTTGAACACAGGTCCAGTTAGGGTATCTGTTAATTTGCAAATATTTTTAAATATCGGATCTTATTTGCAGAATAAATTGCCATTCTCGGGCCTTTCCTTCAAATGTCATATCTTAAGGAGAAGCTTGAAGATGTCATTTCGATTTCTTTCCTTTATTTCATGATCTAAATACACAAGTACACTAGCGACAATGAATGAGGGATCACTGGTCTACCGATAAAATTACTTCCTCTTTTGATCTGTCTTACTTACGGTAATAAAATAGAAACTGTCCTTTCTTCTTGGAATATTTAAGGAAATTATAACCACATGTAAAAGAGACGCTATTATAACGAAAAACGTAACAGTTTTGTTTAAATTGATTTATGGCCACAACTATTGTGGTGAAGTATTCTTTCGTAAATATTTATTTAAGCTGGTTTGTAATATATTGTGCATGTAATAGGGGTGCTATTGTCGAACATCTACACAATTAAGATAGTATTTCGCCCTCTATTATGTACAAAATATTAGTTTTCATTTAGAAATTGAACGAGGTGAACCATTCGTTTATGAATAAAAATTAAAAAAGGTATATCATACCAAAACGAGGAGAACTAAGTTCGGTAATACGTAGTTCCGTAATAACACTAAGAGAAAACCTTCTTAATGTTCCTTAAGAATAATAGCACACAAACTTAAATTAACTTATCGGGCAGTGCAAGGAATGGTGAAACGTTATCAGACAACTGGAACCACAGCACCACCCAGACATTCCAGAAGACCAAGTGACCGAATGAGGATTTAAGAATTACATTGATTTCAAAACGAAAGAGACGCCTAACACCTCCAGAAATTCGTGCACAGTTAAATAAAGGCTGCGCAAATCCGGTGTCTCTCACAACAGTGAAGAGGCAGTTAACGAAACTGGATTGCACGGTCGAATAGCCGCCAGAAAACCATTCCTACCTTTGCAAAACCGTATGAAACGATTGGAATGGGCCAAACAGCATAAAGATTGGGACATGAATATATGGTCAAAAGTGTTATGAACGGAAGAAAACAAATTTCAAGTCTTCGGTACTAATCGACGCACTTTTGTTAGAAGAAAAGTGAAAGGATCCTGCCAGAATGTGTTGCACCAACTGTTAAGTATGGAGGTGGTTCTGTGCTAGTTTGGGATTCACTTTTCTTTAATGGAGTCGGGGATCTGCATCGACTTGAAGGAATTTTGAAAAATAAAATTATCGAGACATGTTGGAGCACCGCGCTATTCCTTCACGAGTAAGATTAATTGGTGAAGGGTTGTACTTGCAGCAGGACAATAATCCCAAGCATACCTCCGGACTTTCTAAAAATTATTTACAAGAAAAACAAAGAGAAGGTGTCCTTATAGATATGGTTTGGCCGCCGCCATCGCTCGACATTAATCCCATCGAGTTGTGGATGGGATGAGTTGGAGAGAAATGAATGACACTTCTGTCCAACATCTCGGAAGCTACTCTGGGCGTCATGAGTGAATGCCTGGCAAACTATACCAGTAGATATCCTCCAAAAACTACTCTCACGATTGTCAAATATGTATTTGCAAAAAACTATATATAGTCCAAAGGCGGTTACTTTCAAGAATAATAAAATAAATATTATTTCGTTCGATGTTTTTATTATAAATAATCTTGTATTTTATAATAAACAAATGTTTGTTTTATAGAAAAAAAATGTTTTTATTTGAATATATGTTTAGTTTCACAAATCATGTAGCAATTTATTGTTATTTCCCCAATGATTCCTTATTTTTGGTCGCTGGTGTATATGTAAACCGCTACGGTCATGAACATATACTGATTATTGCTAATGGATATTTTTATTGTTGATCTGTTTTAAGTCACTAACATTCACACATGACCATAAACAACTAAGCCAATGGCCTGCTAATAAGACTGTTAACTATACAATTTTTGAGTTTTTGTTTTTTCACGTATAATCTATAAGAAAATATTCTCAACAAATGTAAAAATGTACGAAGCCGGAAAAGTGTTGGTATATTATAATTTCATAACTACGCATTGCCGTTCTGAAGATTCGAATTTCCGTTTTTCGAATGGAGCTTTGATACGAATGACAAAACGTAAATATGAACAGTTTTCCGAATCTAAATGCCTTGTCTTGACAAAAATCTGCTTAAGGCCAGCTGATATAACGTTAAGAATATGAAGAACTACTCCTAATTAATGTTACCACTATATTTACAACGGCTTTTAAGATCGTCTATTCGCTACACTAAGTGGCATTCTTTATTCTTTCTAACTTCGACAGAGAACAGATACTTGCCCTAGGCCAAATAATTAGCCGCTATATGCTAAGATTAATTTCCTATAAACAATGAGTCATTAAAATGAGTATCTAACGGTATTTATCAATGAATCAACGCAACAATTTGAGAAGAGACATTTTTTTGAAAATGAAAAAGATGACCTAAAATGGAATGCAGCTATGGGATTACTTTAATTGAAAAGGACAAACAAAATAACACAGCCTCGTTTCACACCAACCGCGTATGATCCTCTCGTCGAATTCTATAGTTAGCTTGTAAACTAATTGTTTCAGATCGCATGCATGAGCCGTCAGTTCGCATGATCTATTGAAGCACAACGAGCGTTTTAAAAAACGGTAGTATAGCAGTAGCAGGTGCAATTACTAATTAAACCCCAGAGAGACCTCAAAACAGTGTTCTTATTCTTCTTGTGCACTGATTTTTTTAGCAAATTCCAGTCTATAACATTTATCCTCATTTCGATTCATAGCTTTCTTTGCTCAGTCGTAGCATATAATTAGTTTAACCGCAATAAATCAGATGTCTCAGCGCAGATATGTATGTGTATTCTTGCTTCCTAATCTGTAGTTTGGTAGTATTTTATCTCAGAACTAACCAATGTTGTTAGTGACACGATGTTGTATAATGCTCATATTTTAAAAGTTTCCATTCTCGGTAGCATTGCTCATTGGCTAATATGACTATTACTACTTTCTATAACAATTTTTCAATTTTTGTTGTTGTTGAAATAGCATAACTTATTTTGGTGATTGCGCATGCATTTCGACCATGGGCACAGAGTTTGTTGCTACTTTTCTTGGAGCACTAAATACATAATACTAACTTGGAGTTGTTCCGCACAAAAATCAGTATCCCTCTGATTCTATTCACCAATCTATCTATCAGTTTCCTTAATATACCTTTCTCTGTTAGCATCGCATAGAGTGCTGCAGTACATACATTTTCTGCCATTAATCTAGCTTGAATTTCCATTTCAAACCCGGCTTTCTAGTAATTATCGTTCCTAGATGTGTAAAATTCTCTGCTGCTTCGAACTTGTATGCCCATCCATTCTCCGTGTTGTATTATTAGATGCACCCCTCTTCTAAATTGTTTATTACACCATTCCACATATTTCGTCTTCTCTTCCTTTATGTATAGTCCAACCTTCCATCCTTGTTCTTCTAGCGTTTTTATTATCTTCCTTAATTCATCCCTGCTTCTTGTCAATATACACAACTAGCCAGGCATTGATGTCTTTTCTGGTATGTAATTCCTGGCCTGTTGATATCTGCCTATCTTATAACTCTTTCCAATATTGAACTATACAGTGTTGTCGATAAGGGGCAACCTTGTATTACTCCCCTGTCAATTTAAAATTCTCTTGTTCTGTTATTTTTTCTGACCATAATCTCTGCCCCTGTAAATGTTAATTTAATCATTTGTAGTAGTTTATTGCTGACTGCCATTTGTTCCCTCTCCTGAAACCACACTGATATTTCCGTAATTCCTACGCCACCCTTTCCACTAGTTTATTCCTAGTGTGCATTGCCTTTAACTTGTATATTATATTCAGGAACGAAATACCACTGTAATTTTGACATTGTTTTTTATCTCCTTTTTTATACAATTTCCGAACTTATCTATGTAATATTCCTTCTGATTGTGATTTCTTGAAAGCTATTTTTGTCATTGTTTTGGTGATCTAATAGGAAGTATTTTCGTGACAATTTTATATAACTTTTTTATTAGCACCATACTATCTGTAAGAGTTCATCACTTTCAACACTTCAAATACAACGATGATGTTATGTTATTATTTTACTGACAAAAGGTAAGCACCTAACGTCTAAGTAGCATAGCGATATATGTAGATATTGAAATCCATAAGACATATTCAAGACATTTTATAATGTTATCTGCTGTCGGCAATCGTTATAGCATTAAGGACTAAAGTATTATTTTAAAAGATGAATATTATCTGAAGATTTGAAAACTTCAGTTTATATTAAGTTTGGTAACCACACATTTAAAGTATCCTTGATGCTTTCTAGAAAGTTTTACAAGAAACACGTAATTTCTTGGAAGTAACAGTGTGTTTTTGTAATTTACACTATGTAAGTAATTATAAATCGTTTATATAACACATAACTAATGAAAATACATATTTCGTAAATATTTTTTGATAGTGTTACATTGTTTAATTGTGATGAGTTTGAATACACCCGCTCGAGTATCAAACAAGTTGTTGAAGAGGTGAAGTGGTGAAGGCATAATGCATGATAATGAATATATATACATATATCCGTAGAAGCCCTACTTCACAGATACGAAACAATTCGAATTAATAATTTATTTATCTCATTATGTACAAAGTATAACTTATAAACAAGCAATACGCCGTTGACTCCAATTTGGTAGCATCTCCGGTGTAAGTACTTCTGGTAGGAGTTCGGGTGTTTGCAATTGTTACGCAGACTAACGGTTTCCAGTATCTGTATAGGTAGGTCTCAAAAAAGTCGGGAAATCTTACACATTGTTGTATTTTACATTCATAAATGCTGTCAAGTACTTGCTAATTTGAAAAGTGTGCTAGTGAAACCATACTTATTACTTTTGGTTCAATACAATGTTATCCGCAGAAAGCTTAAGAACACAGCTAAGTGCGAGGATTGGCAAAACAATCAGATTTAGATAATATAATGTAATAGTATGTGAATTTTTGCTGGTTTTGTATAAATTCTGTTGTATTAGTGGAAGGAACAGAGCATATTAGAGTTCCAAAATGACTTAAATCAGCAAGCCAAACACTTGTTTATACAATGTAAGAGCTGAAAGCTACTGCTAGTGAAGAATTTTGCCAAGAACGAAAGCACTAATTCCTGTATATGTATAGATTATATACCACTCAAATTATGTAATTGGAAAGATCTCGGAATAGCCATGTATACCCAGATTGAATGTAATTGATAAACCAGCATCTGTTCTTATACTTTCGAACTTACTAGTATCCTTCAATTTTATAACCAGTTATTGTTAGTAAAAGGAGTGATATAGTCCATTTATATTTTGCTTACAGCCACAATATTCCATATGCTACTATTTGTTGTAAAGTGGTAAGAATACATAATTTATATCGACGACCTACCCCGTAAAAAGCAGTTTCGGCGACCTTCCACCGGCCAATATTTAACAATTATAATGAGCAATATTAAAGCAACAAATATGTGAAATCTTATCTTTAATTGCTGTCGTATCTTTTTACCTAGTTTTACGGAGAGGAGTGTCGAAATGATTGGAGAATTTAAGCTTTCTTCACAAGATATGAATATCAATTGATACTTACTAGAAATGAAGAGGTCTACTTTATTCACGACGTACATTCCAGTACGAAAGTCTTTAATTTATTAACTTCTAAATTTTCCGTTGCTTTGATGATTTATATTTATTTCTTCAATATACATATACATACATATAACGATGTAATTTATAACATGGTTTGGATTCGGTATTTAACCTAGCATTTATTAACTGTACGTAATATAATATCTCCTAAATATTTTTGTCTATTTGCATTTAATTCAAATATTTTCTTACCACATTATGCTATCTGTGTAAAACTGTGCTATCGATCACTAATAAATTATTCTTTATTCCGGTGCGGTTTTTAATCAAATTTTCTAGTACGAAATTCTACTGTATATAATTTCATATCCTCAAAAATTGACTGCGTAATTAAAAGATGAACATAATTCAATATGCACACAGCACTATACTCAACACGTTTGTTTACTGCTCTTGTAAGAGATGTTTGAAGCCGTCAAGTATTCTCCCACTAATTAAGATTATTAGATAATAAATAGAATAATACCTCTTTTAGTACTTTAGTATTCACAAAGAATTAACAATCCAATACGTGGAGTTCAAATCAGAATCAGGTGTCGTTTTTATATTAAGATCCTTTTGTAGTCCACAAAGATTAACAAAAATGTGAATTCACGAGAAATACAGGATCGAATTAAATTGAGGTCGCTCGGAGATTTTCCATGTGACACTCTTTTTATCGGATTATTTTTACTTGGTTGAAATGTATTCTCACCAATTTTCTACAAAATGGAATTTTCTTCATTCGTTAAAAGTAATAACTTGTTCTATACCGCGAGCTGCATATAATATTCGTGATTGTGAGTAGATATGAGCCAACATAAAACGAGTTTCCTACAATTTACTTAAAACATACTCAATCTACGGAAGTACAGAAATCTCTGTACATATTCTTAACCTATTATTTTCCACTATCTCGATCTTGCTCACACAAAAATTGTTTTGCAATCGAAATAGCTGAAGTTATATTGGTAGCTTATAAAAATATACTGACAATGAGCTGGGTTTCAGCCCGAAGCAGTAGAGTGACTTCATTTTTTTATACTATTTTGTCAACTAGTAGGTATCGGGTTTTCAATGATCTCTTTATGCGCGTGAAACATTACTGGAGTTTCAGCCTATCCTCTATGGAGTTTGTATTATTTGGAATTTACCGGTAGAAGACATCGACTACTACTAGGATTTGTATTTTAACAAAAAAATGCCCCGGCATATGAATTTGTCTACTCATAGGATATAATTCAAATAGTTGTAATATCTAGATATGTATTATTCAATTTGTGAAAGTAAGCCTAATTTTAGAAGAATGTGTGTGTCGTTAGCTTAATTCTTTGAAATCTATAATAGTTACAGATATTCCGTTATATCCGGACATGATCAACAAGAGCAAAACTGTGCTTTCATGATTCATAGCAAGCGACATTACCCAATATCGTCGACTAAACCTTTTCTTGATAATAATAATGTATGTTTTAGTCAGCAGATTATTTAACTTTTTCAAACTGATAGAAAGAACAAACTCTGCATAAATAAGTATCTTCGACGTTAGTTCACTTCATGATAGTTATTTATTATTTTTGTTTGCCATCTGTTAATTCGTGAATAAACGCGATGCATCATTTTAGCCGTCGTAGTTGTCCTTATATAAATAGCTGCCTTCTTAAATACGAGACAGTGAGTAAAATTAGGCGAACTACTAGTGGCGACCTCTCGCGGCATATTTGTGCGATGGCGAAATCTAGTAATATAATTAGGTAAGATGATATTAATAATTCATTGTGGACGTGTTCCCCACTCTTATTATTCGTGCATAATTGCAGCATGAGAAGTACTCTACAATTCTTCATATTCCTAATGAATATTTACTACAACGTAGATCTATTTTAAGTTTAACCGAGGCGCCTAAAACAAAAGAAGCGACACCTTCAGATCAGACCTCCACGAAAGGTTGTGACTACTAGAGATTATTAGAAATTATAATCTACTCGAAGTGAGAAAGACTATGCGACTGATATCTCTCTCCAATGAAAACTATTAAATATTTGAATCATTGGGCGTGTTCTAAACGCGCCGTATCTATCATTATTAAGTATTGTCTACGACGTATATACATACAAACACAATTCTTACCGTGATACAATAAGCTATAGCTTAGTAGAAAGTTCAAGCTAAATTTTACAATAAATTAACGCTTTTGCATTCTCTGTAAAAATTCAAGAGTTAATCACTCTTTCAAATATGTATATGATTATATAATTTCCATTTGATTTTTCTAATGCTATACATATACAACTTGAAAACAGACTGCTTAACTTCGTTTTAATTACCATATCTGCTGTATCTCGTAAACTATTCGTCCGAGGGACTTGCGGAAAAAAATGTATTACTAAAGTGGACAAAAGAAGACCGTGGAAAATATTGTCAAATTTCCAATTTTTAAAGTAATTTTTCACTGAAATCCACCTAAGTGTTACCAAAAATATATGCCTTTTAAAGCTAAGCTCTACTCGAGTAATTTTTGTTTAACACTTTTTGACGTATCTATAGTCTATCTAGTCATGTGGTGAGGGGTAATTCGATGATTTTTTCAATAAACAGGTGTAACTCCTAAACAACTGAACGGATTTTAACAAACCTGGTCTCGTTGGAAAAAGCATTTACTGTTTCATCAAATACATCTTATCTACGACGGCGACGTCTCAGTGATGTCGCTAGAGCGCGCTTTTCGATATAATAACAGAAAATTGCAAAATTCTCAAAACAAACAAAATGCAATAATATGACTATTTTTCCATAACAATGTAGTGAAATGATACCTAAATAGGTTACTGAAAACGGTATATCGATATCTTATTCGTATCTTGAAATATCAAAGAAAAAAAAATAGTTATATAATTTAAAGAAAACGCTATTATACCGGTATTTATTATTGTGTTGTCTTTTGTTAAGATTCAATGATAAGATTTTATAATTTAAGCAATTTTCAATGATAAAAGTATTTTTAGTTCAAAAAACGTGCAGGGGCATAATAAGAAAAAACGTTTTTGAAATAAATCTAGTGCGTCCTTCACTGTTGGAACTGTGTTGCATTACACTCAATGCATTGTTGGAGTCACTCATGCGTGGACATTACAGCACCTTCAATTTCTACTACAGACTACGAATGGCCTCTTGCGCGAGGTCCAACATCAGAGCCATTGAAGTCACCATATGTGGTGTGGCATCCTGGGCGGAACTGTTGTAAATCCTTATTTATTTGATGAACCCTTAAATGATGCCGTGTTTCTTAATCTTCAGGTAAACCAATTGCCTATTTTATTAAAAGATGGGCCCTTGCAATTACGGCAAAATATGTTTTTGCAACTGGTCGGTTGCTCAGCACATTTCTGAAGAAATGTATGAGAACGTTTAGATCTTGAGATATTACCAGAGGTGGATTGGGCAAGTAAGTATGCCCTTGGCCACCGTTATCGCCAGAACTCACCTGGTCTACTATTCTAACTTCTATTTATGGGGTCGGTTGAAAGATATTGTTTACCAAATTCCACCCACATCCAGAGACGACATGAAAATACTATAGGCTATTCGTAGCCTGTCAAGAACAGAGATTGCATGCATGAGCGGTTCCAACACTGCATTGAATGTGATGCAAGATAGTTCGAACATTGAAGGACGCATTAGTTTTATTTCAATATCGATCCTTTTTTCTTATTCTTACTCCTGCACACTTTTTCTAATTTTTTGAACTAGAAATACTTTTATTATTTAAAATTGATTAAATTATGAAATTTTATCATTGACTCTTGAAACAATACAAATAAACAACAATAAATACCGGTGTAATAGGTTTTTTTTTAATTTTATGATAACTAAATCCTCTTTCTTCGATATTTTAAGCTATGAATAAGATATCGAGATATCGTTTTCACTAACTTATTGAGGCATCATTTCGCTATATTTTTATGGAAAAAAAGTCAGATTATTGCATTTATTTTTTTTTGATTTTCTGTTATATCGACAGGCGCGCTCTAGCGACATCACTAAGAATGACACATTTCATAGGTAAGATGCATTTGATGAAACAGTAAATGCTTTTTGCAACGAGACCAAGTTTGTTAAAATCAGTTCAGTCGTTTAGGAGTTAAAGCTGTTTATTAAAAAAAACATCAAATGACCCCCCACCACTTTATTTTAATAGATATGTCAAAAAGTGTTACACAGAAATTACAAGAGCAAAGCTTAGCTTTAAAGAATTTACAAAGCACATATGTTTTGGTAACGGTTACTAGGAGGATTTCAGTGAAAAATCACTTTAAAAATTTAAAATGACGGTTAAGCCCCGTGGCGACCATCTTGGAAATCTGACAATATTTTCCACGGTCTTCTTTTGTCCACTTTCTCTGGAACGAATAGTTTACGAGATACAGCATTTTGTATTCTTAGCAGGCGACCTATACTGACAAAGCGAGTGAATATTTGAAAAAACAGAGGGACAGAATTTAATCCATACGTCAATATGAGACTTGGAGTGTACAAGGTGTACTTCTGAAAAACTTAAGCAAACGCTCAATATTTTGAATTGAAACTGGCAACGCTAACTATCTAATTTATTCACAAACATTGTCCCAGGACGAAATCTGCTACTACTAACTCAAGTACTCGAATATCATATAAAATCATTCCCATGCAAAATATGATGGTACAGAGATGCAAGTAGCCAGCGAAGGTGAGGACACCGAATCGTTATGTGGTAGTCATGGAATTATTGAATGTTAGAGGATTGATTTTAGAATCTGATTTATGCGACCCACTATACACAATACGATCATAAATCATTGAGATAGTTTAAATTTACTGCCATAGTTTTTAGTGTGTTTTAAATTTGGCGAGTGGCTATAATTACAAATATTACTATCAATTGTCAGTGATTGAGATGACCCACAAAATCAATTCAGAAGGTAGCTGCTCACACTGGTATATAGAGTTAATGGACCGCTAAATTCTACTACAGATTTTATTTTAGGTTTGTCATATGTCTCTGCCAGATAAGTACATATTGCTTAAAAATTTACGGATGCATCCATATAAAGTGACCATTATACACCAACTGCTAGAGGTCGATTACGAGCACAGAATTCGTCACTGGTTTAATGAGAATCTCAATGATGACATTTTAAACAATACATTTATGTCAGATAAAGCTTGGTTTTATCTAGCAGGATAGTCAAAACAACGGAACGTGGGCAACGGAAAATCCGCATAATTTTGTTGCAACAAGGTTACATCCGTTAAAAATTGGAATAGCAATGTCAAGGCGGCCAGTATTTTTGAATGAGACCCTCACTGGGCAGAGGTATAGTACATAAATACTTGCGATCTTCATAAATGAGTTTCATGATGATGAGCCACAAGAGGACTATTTCCAACAAGATGGGGCACCGCCGGCGGTACTACAGATCACCTCGAACAATTTTTTGACAACCGACTAATTAGTACGAATCGTTGGCCATCCACGCCCCCCGGACTTTACTGCATTATTAGATTTCCACTAATTCGGTTAACTAAAATTTAAAGTGCTTAGAAATTGGCATTATAACAATTACGACGAGAAGACCGATATTTTCAAATATGAGGATAAAAATTAATTTCTGTTTAGATGCTAACAACAGACATTTTGGATATGTGTCGTAAAATATGTATATTTAAGAATCGGTGTTATCTGTTTTGACTGTTAACCACTGTTATGTCTTTTACACCTATATATGTACATATGTGTATATCAATTAAATACACTAAGATTTCGTGTTTCTTGAAGATCATTGTTGGCGTAATTAATTCTATACACTGCCAAATACAATTTTTATTTAACAAGTAATAGTACCGTTCACAGTCCCATTTGAAACGCTACTGCTAAGATATCACTATAGAAAATCCTCAATACAACACTTTTAGGATTTACCTATACAGCAAATCATTAAATTTTGGTAACTAACTTTATTTATCCTGAAATTCGTAAACTTGGGGTAAAATATTGGTGTTGTCTTGTGAACGAAATAGTGCTTTTAGTATTTTGCGTCTACACCGAGAGATCAAGAAGAACGCTTAGCAATTACTAAGTTACAAGTATTTATCAGTTAGTAACGACAAATTTATAATAGCAGATATTTCTGAATTTCAAACTCAGATTGCTGCCGCAACTCTTAACTTAAAGTATTACACGAATCGCTGTTCAGCTAACCCACAAAACGACAACTAGAAAAGATCGTAGTTGACAGTTGACACGTTTTATTTTGAGATTTCTGTAACAAGAAACACTTCAAATTTCTTACCAGAAATAGCTGCAGGACTTTGTATTCAATACAAATTTTTACATATCGAGTTTTTGTTATTAACGACTCTAAATGTTTTTATTTTAAGCTCTCGAATTACATTCCAATCCAACAGACCATGTTGATTACCTATCGATATAATTGTGGACCAATACAGATTGATTTCGCTGTTCAGTTCCAGACGTGTGTTAATAAACGCTATTAGTTACGGATCTAATAACGTTTGCGGTTTTAAAACGTTGTAAGCTTGAAATACAATGTACCATCTTATTCAAATTAAATACATACTAAACTTTTCAGTGAGCAATTTATATGTACGTACTGAATAAAGGTTTTGCTTTACCACTAATATTTTATTTCCCTAAAAAGCCGCTTTGATGAACTAATTGAATTTGTTTAAGTGCATTTATTGATTAGATATACATACATTCCCAGCTGACAAAATCGCAAAGAATTTGAAAAAGATGGTGTTTATGGTGGTACTGACCTCCCTTGTACTTGATTGATATATCCACCATACTTGTGTGTGAGTTGTATACTTATGAAATTAATCATCTTTATTGATCTGAATAATCTTAATTTTCGTTTGACTAACACTGTGTAAACAATTTATTGGATTTAATTATTAATAGGTAATATTTGTATTGCATGTCGGCAATGTGAACTGAATGTTTACATCTCGTCTACCTTTTGAGGTATTGACTATCCTGCATATACACTAATTTATAAAGATTCGAAATTTAAATCAAAAGCTTAATGACAAAATAAGTAGTGGGTTACTTGGACATCACACTTCACTTGGTAAATTAGCAAGCTGAAAATTCAAAACAATATGACAATTTGCTGCAAACGTACAGAGCGACGGGCTACAAAATGTACATACATTTTATTAGTTCATATATTGATTTGTGTTCTTTCAACTTCGGTCAACCATGAACCAGGCGAGTTCTTTTTTATTATGGAAATTAATGCAATGAAGAGAACGTTTTGATAAGTCCACTCAGTTTTTTAAGTTTATAACGCAATAAACTTGATTTACAAGGTGCATGGTACAAGTACTATTAATGTAATATTGTCATAAAGGTATATCGCAAAAAAACTGTATTGTAACTTTATGTTATTTCCAAATTTATTTTACTAATACTTTACCTTTGTTGCAGGTTTATGTATAATGGCGAAGTACACATAGGTCAAGAGCAGTTAGCGGATTTCTTAAAAACGGCGCAGATGCTGCAAGTCAGGGGTTTAGCGGATGTCGAAACTAATCAGAAGCTCCCTGTGCCCGAGCAGAAGGTGTCTCCGGTAGGCTACAGTTTGATAGAAATTGTTTTTTTTTTCTATCCGTCAGTTGTATTTCTCCTAATCATTTGCTATTCATGCTTAAAAGATGTATTTCAAAACATGAAAACTGTTACATCTATTAATTGACGGTCCTATTGCATGCTTTTATACTTGAACTTCTTTCTCTATCCTCACTATATAAACTGTAAATTATCACAAATGCGAATGAATCATATACCTAAAAACACCTACTTATTTAAATGAGGTCATACAAAACTGTAGTATAAATATACCCCAAGATATGTTTCACGGGATGAGATTCCTTATTTGTAGAAATCTGTGCCTTAACATATTGCAGTAATTGTTGTTAGCACTTATAGCATCTAAACACAAACTATAACAAGTTTTTTTTTCACACTTCAACACAGTAAACAACGGTCGTGAAAAATTTACGCCCAAATCCCTGATATGTTGTTTAAAATACTGCAGAACGTTACTGTTGCATTTGCATCACGCGGAGCTGTTCCTTCGTCAACATCTGACGGTGGTGTTTATTTGCTAACTCAGATTTAAACCTTGTTTAAACACCGCGTACTTCCAGAAAAAAAAACTTCTTTTCTCCAGTACTTCAGATGTACTCTAATTTGTTCAATTATTAGAAATTAAAAATCAAATAAGATTTAAGCAAGTTATATCTAACCTAATTGTAGAATTTGTTGAGTTTGATGTCTTCTACATAGATCTTATCTAGAATTTATTCCATAAATGTCATTAATAAAAGAAATAATTTTTTACGGATAACGGTTACCTAAATAATTTCAAGTTCATAATGTTCTAGTATTTTTCAAAATATGTAGCGCATTGCATACTGAGACACTGTCACCATTAACAAAAACACCAGCACCATTATAACAACTCATTTTGTGGTTGTAAGATTACCAAAACCTGTACACAACATTCTTTAACATTTCTGGTTGAGTTGCACCCAGATGCTCCGTAATATTGTCTTTTAATTCTTGTACCATTGTTGTTCGTCTTCTAAACGCTAAACTTTTTAAATAACCTCACAGCCAGAAATCCCCTGGGTTAAGATAAGATGGCCATGAATTTGCGAAATGTGTTTAACACACGATTTTGAAAAACGATGGTTAACAATTCTTTGAGTGGTCACAATGATGTCAATTCCGTGGAGTTCGTTTTTGCAGCGGTGGAATAATATAATCCCTTAACATTTGCAACTATCGTTCACTGTTTTAGTTACAGATACGGTTTTACAATTCGCGCATTTCCTCGTAAAACCGTACCAAACGGTGACTTTCTTGTCATGAAGACCTCCTTGAACTATTTCTTGTGTATTTTCTGCAGATCAGAGTCTGCAGTTTTGAGTATTGACTCCACCATTCAGAATAAAATGTGTCTTATCTGCCCGTAAAGTAAGGAGTGACCATTTGTGTTCACTTTCTGTCTGAGCCATTACCGTCAAAGAAAAATCGTATTTAGCAGCCAAATCTGCCTTCTTTAATTCAAACGGCGTTTTCCGTTTGTATGGAAACATTTTTACTATTCAACAATTGCAATCGTTTAGATATTGCATTTGCACTGCTGATTTGCAGTAGATTACCTCTGTCTATATATATCCCGATTTTTATGAAGATCTTCTGCAACTTGGACATCGCTAGCTCTTGGTCTTCCGGATTTTGGTAGGTCAGCTTCAGACCCTGTACTTTCAAATTTTTATAACAAATTGTGGTACGCCTTCATTTGACAGGGCCTCGCTTTCAAAGCCATTCTCGTGCTAAATCTTCGTAATACAGGGGTATTTCACATAGATATAGTTCTATTCCTTAAGCAATTAGATTTCGTTCACCTTTTGTGATCAACTTAATTTGTTAAAAACTTATAATAATTTAAAATATATCCCTTACTTTATAATAAATAGTTAAGATGCCATAAAACATTGTAGTAATAGACAGAGTTGATGTTTTTGGAAAATCCTTGGTTGGTGTGCACAATTACAAAATGTATATTCAAAGATGAAAAACGAACTTATCAACAGATAATCACTACATCGTTATAACTTGTACACAATAAGATATTTCTTCCTTCCATTACAATAAGTACACTCGATGTTGAAATGAAGATATAATGCACATACATATTTATGATACAAATAAGCAACATAAAAATAAAAACAAAGAAATAATGTACGTTAATCTAAACGCACTGAAAGAATTATCTTATTAAATATCAGGTCTATATATGTATGTATACATGGAAATATACATTATCTATGCTTGCGAAACGAGAAGGAATTCCTATCTGAACTTAACATCGGTAGTGGAATGTTGTTATATCTATAAAACATGTTTGAATTCAACTGCTTTTGAAATATATTGTCCTCCTGAGGGAAAGCACTTACCAAATGTTGTAACTGATTTAATTATTGGTTGTGATTACTTGTATATCCATGTAGATGAATTTAGGTTACGTATTATTTACAAGTGCTTCTAAACTACAATTAGCGTTATTTATACAATACCAAATTTCAGGGCTAGGTTGCATGACAGGCAGATTGAGTTATTGAGATTTCAATTGCTCTTTATTAGAAACAAACACATACATACACTTAACGACCATTAAGGCTATTCAAGGTCGAGTAACAAATATGTAATTTGTTATAAATTGAACTCTGCTGGTAAGCCAAAATTAACTGCTTTATGCAAATTGACCAGTTCTTGCGCCTCGTTATGCGGCTGGTTACACAAAACTCGCCTGAGAAGCAACTATATAGCCCGAATGGAATTATTAAGCAGCGCATTAATTTTTAATAATCACCAAATTTATTACAGCTATTGTTCACTGAATAATTATATATGATAAGAAACTTAAATTTATGCAGGCCATAATTGAAAATACTTTTCCGAAGCTGAGATAAATGTCTACGATATTTGCCACAAATACTCAAAGATGTATGTTACATGTAATGTTGCCATGAAATTTATACTCTGCAAAAAGGTTAAATATAATTATATATAAGATTTCGGTCGAACTATTGCTGGCAGTGATAATGTTTATCACTTATTATCATTGCAAACATCTATATAAAAAATATCATCCTAAGAACTGTATCAACTTTTTAATAATAGAGAATAATGGGAGGCGAAATTTGTCCCCTTGATATACCATGTAATAGAAACATGTAGGTACTATGGAGTAATCGTGACATAGAATAGATAGTTTTATTAATCATCAAGAAAAGACTATGAAGAAAAATATGTCAGCAATCTCTCGAGCCCAGTATTCATTAACTTCGTAAAACTAAGTGACCTACAATAAAAGGTTTGACACGATTTCTAAATTCACAAAAGGTAGTAGCATTTTTTATTTTGGGGGGCAAACTGATGCAAGTATAACACGAGCTGTGTTCATATCAACTGGTACGTCAATGCAATGAATTTATTTGGTTAGTAGAATGTACCTATCAATTTTTAAGAAAATATCAGGATTTCATAGAAGTGTATTGATTATAAAAAGTATAGTGTTTGTAACGGTTTGGATATAGGACGACAAAAATCACAGTGCTGTGTGTACACATGCATCCTTTTTAGACTTGCAACGAATAGTATATTCAGCCACACGCCGAATACCAAATATTCTGCTGATTTCCTGGCCGAATAGCCGAATATTGGGCAAAAGCATTCGGCTGGCGCATGAATGAGAAAAAAAGGAGTAAACTACTGCCTATAACTGCAGAGAAATTAGTCTTCTGAACCATAAACCTTGGCAACCTGATAAGAGAACGAACGTTTAAAAAGTTCAAGCCTATGTTGAGGATTAGTTACACCTCTGTATCGGATATTAATATTATGTACATACGTATGTCCTGAATCGTATCTTATTATACAAATATGAAGGTGTTTTTGTAACAAGGATTTGATAAAATAATGATGCGGGGTGAAGACGTATATGTTGCAGAAACAAATAAAAGATCAAAATGGGAACTACGTGTCCCATACATCCAGCTTTTTGTTAGGAGGACATTTTACAAAGAGGGTAACAACTAGATAGAAAATTACCTAGTCGTTCTGCAGTGCTACAAGCTTAGATTTCTATTCAATGATTTTGGTATACTCTATAGTGCTGCTAGATTCCATTGTCTACAACATTATAATATGTATATCTAACAACCAAGAACGTGCAATGACACCAGTAACTTTCTCAGTCTCAGCGCAACTCCGAATTCAAGATCTAATTACTTACATCATTACTTCTATAATACCTCCGACAATGCACCAAATCAAACTTCATGTCCTATAATGGCCAAAGCTCGGAAGTAGCACATACTGAAGTTACCATAGAACGACGGGCCGATACAAAAGATACTGACCTATCTGGGCCAATACGTGAATTACCAGTCAAGATAGACGTCTCGATCTGCTGGTAGACTAATGGTGCTTCTTTGAAGGCTTACCATATCGTAATGCAAAACAACGTTGGGAGATGTCACAATATTAATCACACAAAACTGCGTATTATAAACACTCATGGTATAGTTGAAATCACCCTGCCAGCGGGTACAATGGAACTAGATCAAGCATTAGCAGTGGATCGCGTAGTTTCGACTTACTCAGTCTCATCAGCCCCATTCCAAATGCAAGATCTAATTGTATGTGTCTGTAAGTATAAGGTTTGATTTGGTGCATTGTCGGAGGTACATATTATAAAAGTAAAGTCGATATCGAAGTAGCATGAAATGATCGTTTGCTTTACGCAATTCAGTTTAATCCTCTAACCTGTAACTGTACTAGTATTCTAACCATGCAACTTGTTTGCCGTATATTTCTTATAAAAAGACACATCACCCAGTTGTAGATTTCATGTTATATACAGTATCATTTTCTCTGTCCATGCAATAATAAATATTGCATGTAGTAATAATTGTGGAAATTTCAGATTTCCAAGGTCAAAACCTAGTAATACGCCACAATTTCTAATAATATTTTGTCCTTAAATAACGGGATTGACAAGCTAATAATGGGAGCTATCTAAATACTGATGTGAATAAACTCTAATGCTGATGTTTAAATAGTGTGCAAATTGTTTTTATGTGAAAAACTTCGCGCTACCATTTGCTCTTATACACATACATAGTTCATACCTGGCAAATGTATTCAGGAAATTCTAACACATAATAAAATTATCTAACCATTACTAACGACGGAACGCTGTAGACAAGCCTTACGATTTATATTTTTAACATTCTGGTAATGGTCATACCTTTCTTAGTAACTGACAGTGATTTTAAAAAAGCAATGCGTTTGGATTGATGTTTAGAGAAAAGTAGAAGTTTGGCCTTTTGGACAGAAAGGCAGCTAAAAGGATCTTGAAATAATTATCTTTTTAGTTAAAATTGTACCAATTAGAAAAGCGTGACAAAGATTAATTTTGTTGCTTTGTTTGTGATTAGCAACAGAGAACCTAGCATTATGGTTTATATTATGTGTTATTTCCAATTTATTATTACTAGTGAGACTCTATATTAACATCTTTAAACTCTATAAAACGATTTTATGTATACTTATGCAGATCCTGATTTAACGTCTAGATTCAGTTCGTGCTCTATGATTTACTTCTTATACAAACAATAAACTTCTAAATCGAACCTAGAAAAAATCGTTCAGTAAACATGACCTCAAGAACCCCAACCGGATGACTTCGCGTTTTTCTGACAGCCGCATTAATCGATCCGCCGGTATAAAACGAGAAAATTAAAACGCATTTACAGAGCTTCTTCCTATTTCGTTTTCCTTTATGTGAACGTAAATATCTTAATATAGCAGATCAAAGACAAATAGTAAATAAAACGGCTCTCTCTCACTACATGATCGGCACATACATACTTATCCCGAAAAACTCTACTCCTACTGTTCCCGCATTTATGCTGCATAATGTTTCATTCAGACTCATCGCTAACGTTCGTTCACACAGAATTCATCGTCGCTTCCTTGGCCTACCGATCGATCAGACGCCCTCCAAGAAAGTGACTTGACGTCGCCTCCACCGAAAAGGGCGAAAAGTACAGAAGATACGGGGACGTATACTCCCGAACGGGGTAGGAGTCCATCCCGAGGTAACAATGGTGATACGCAGGAATCTCTGCTGGGACAAGCGCTTGAAGGTGGACCCACATTACATACAAATGCGGTAGGTAGAACATATAGACATTGCGAACATTACAGTAGGTGGCCAACGAATTAGAAACTCTAGAAAGACTTAATAATTTAATCCAAATAAGTCAGAAAAAGTAACTCTATTATTATTATTATTATTTGTAAGATAATGTACACTATTATTATGCTCCCACATTACACTAAATTTATCGATATCTGGGATTTCCATCCTTGGCTTTTAATACTTCTGGTACTCTAGTACGTGCCCATGCATACTTTGATACAACTATTAATTATGTCGTTAATTGTGGATTATTAAGCCATATTCTTTCTTTGAGAATTGCTAAATTTGGGATGTTTGATTGCTTCACATTGGCTTTTAACACTGCCCATCCGATTGAGATCTCTCGAATTCCCACACCAAGGAAGAAGAGGAATATTGTGTTCTCTGAGGAAGTTGCTCAGTTATTTTGCTTTGTGGCAGTGCGCATCATCCTGCATATAGGTATACCGGTCGCTTTGAGAAATAGGATAAATAAAGCCAGGAAGAGGTAAGGGGTATGAACATTCGCTAAGAAGTGGGGACGCGTATGAGTCTATGAACGGTGTACTCTACAATATTGGTAGGGACGTAGCTCCCTTCACCTCCTCGCCGCTTTAAATATCCTATGACTCAAAACGACCGGTATATACAGTCTAGTGTACTGATATCTTCAACATGGGGACGTAAAATACCATCTGGTACTCTTAAATATTCATCAAAGTTAAGTCAAGTACTGACGAAAGTTTCTAACTCATTGGCGACCTACTGTATTAGTAACGTGCACGATGTCGATAAATTTAATACTTGCCTAATAAAGACCATATATAATAATTATTCTTACTTTTTTATTTAGACGAATTAATGTAATATACAGAATTTCCGAATAATACCGGTTTGCCGAACATAATACTTATTCAGAATCTTTTTCATGAACCTAAGGGTACAATAGCACGATAGAATGGTCCGTATTTTTTTCTCCAGAAAAAGATGTATAGTAGTGTTAGTGTCCAGATTACATTTTCATGTAATGTATTCATAAAAACTTATTGACTACCCACCACGAAATCGTTAAAAAATACGTATAGATCTGAAGGTGCACCCACTAGAGTTCAAAATTTCTGGGATTTTAATTAGAACCTTAGTACAAGTCTCCTATTGATACTTGAGTCACCTTTTTGTAATTTGAATCTACTTCCAATTAGAGTCCGTATGTTTCCTCATAGCACTGCCGTTTTGGTTGTAAATAAGGATGGAAATATGATTGAAGAAGGACGCAAATATAACCTGTCAGTTGCGAAAATGTTGATCGCGTCACGGGACCATATTTATTTACGTCGATTGGTTATGGGTTATGCCTTTAAGAATGCATTCAATACAAAGAACATTTATGAATATACATACATATCTGAGATTGATATTTTTAGGATGATACATATGTATCTAATATATGTTTACACTGCGTACAACAATGATTGAAAGATGTTTGAATCGCCCGCGCTTTTTTTTTGAAAGTTGGCGCTTCTAGAAGCTCTGCCGTAAATAACCAGTAGCGTTCTTCTGTTTATTTAGATTTTCGGTATTTTCGTTTTCGTCTATTTAGTTTGTCATTTTATTTCTGTATGACCAGAACGGCTTTTCTTATTGTCACTTTATTGCTGTTGCATATCTGTTATTGGTAAGCGATAAAGAAGTTACAGTAAATTTGTAGAAATGTAACAATATACGCGTCTAGGTTAATTAATACATATATGTATTTTTATGACCTTTTAACTTATCTTATTATCCAGATAGTACACCGCATTCGAACAAAAGTCAAATTTATTCCAAAACCTTTACAATATATATAATCTGGTTTTCGTAACAACTTCTTCAGTGGTATAAAATTGACATTTATTTCATGTCAAATTATAAATAAATAACTAGCCATGCCTGTCAACAAAATTATCTACAGACAAAGAAAGGTTTTGGAATAAATTTGGCTTTTGTTCGAATGCAGTGTTATCATTGACTTAACAAGTGGAAAAACTATCTGGATAATAAGTCTAGGTTAATAATGGTTTTCACGGATCTGCACAACAAAGTTATTGTTGAGGTATATTTTCGTTCGTTGCCACCAACAGTTTCAAGAGGAGTTTCCAAATGTGGAATTTACATATGATTGCTTTGTATGGCATGTTCGGCGTGTAATAAAGAGATTTTGCACACCAGGGAGTATTTTAAAGGGAAAATCTACGTCCGACTATTGTTACAGCAGATATTAGCCAAAGAATACATGTGAGTCCCAAAAAATCTTTGCGATGCCTATCAGCCCAAACAAATTTATCACTTAGTGATTGTCGAAAAGCCTGTAAAACGATTCTTCATTTACATCCATAGAAGATAACTGTGATCTATGAATTGATATCTATCCTCCTCGATGTAATGAATTTTTAAACAATGACGATATATTGGATACTACTTTCTTCAGCGATGAAGCATGATAATATGTAAATTCACAGAAAAATAGAATTTGGTTTGCAGAAAACTCTCATGTTTTTGTAGAGACTTCGTTACATCCTCAGAAGATCGGTGTACGGTTAGCAATGTCCTGAAGAAGAATCATTGGTCCTATTTTCTTTCAGCAAAACATCTACGCAAATACTTACCAAAATTTGATTCTGAACCTGTTTATTGAACAACTGCAAGTTACTGCTATAGGGCACACTGCGCAAAGAACATTAGATTATCTACACCAGTTCCTCCGAGACAGATTAGTAAGTAGAGACCGATGGCCTTTTCGCTCTCCAAATTTGAACCGTTTGGACTGGTTCATGTTTGGTTATTTAAAAAATAAAGTTTATTCAAACTGTATCCATACATTAGAAGAATTAAAAAATACACTTACGGAAACTGTAAATGACATTAAACCCGAAATATTACACTAGTGTGTACACTAGTATGAAACGAATGGTGAATTTGTTCTTAACTTTACATGGTCACCATTATGAACAAGTGTATTACTGTATGAATCTTTCAAATAAATATAATAAATTACTACGTTTGTTCCTATTCTAATTTTTTAATGTTACGTCCATAATATGTGACATTTATGTACTCCCTCAGAGCTGCTGCATGCACTTAGCTCCAACTTAAATACAAAAAAATTGAAAGCAGCAAATTCAAGCGGTTTTCAAGCATTTATGGACACTCTGTATATGCGGACCATGACAGTACCATGAGGAAACACACGCACTAGCAACTGCAATGCAAATTAAAAACCTACATTAATTGTAAAACAGAGTTTAGTGTTGCATCTGTCGTAAATAAATAAACTAATCTTAAATAAAGAACAAGAAAGTGGAAAACTATCGGCAAAAATATAATGCAAATACAGATACAGTGCGCTGGTTCTATATTTGTTTCTGATGTTATCAAAACTATCTTATAATTAGACCAATAATGCGTTTGAACTTGCTGTCAAGAAGTGTATTAGTACATAATATGTCATTTTATTTGCTTATGTTTATATTATAGGTTAGGTTGACTATTTTTACGCCTATGTATGGCTCGATTCACCATATCACAATTTGGCACGCTTCAATCTTTGTTGCTCGCATTGTACAAGTGGTAAGCCACGGTTTTGTAGGTTATGTTACAGATATATTAGCAGGATTATTTAAATTGTGATTTTGCTGAAAGATATACACGCATTTTGTTTCATTTCTCCGTCACCCACTAAACTCATTGATACAATCTTACACCATCAATTACAAATTTTAGGAAAACTGCAATTTGTATTGCTACTATTATTATTAAGGCAGTATTTTAAATCGGCGACAATGTGAATTTGTGTGTTGCTTGACTAATATAAGAAAACTAACTAGTTATTTTTCCCATTAGAAAGGCAATAATTCTGAATCATCGCTGCAAGCGCAGTCCACCGGCGATGATAGTAGTAGTGATACGCAAATGAGCGACCATGAGAGAGATCCCGTTACCCCAAAGACTGAACCTTCCGACTATCCACTGATGGATGAACATCATCCCTTCAGTGCGAACGGTGGCCTTATGGACCAAGGAAGGACACCGTTTCCAGGAGCGCTATTAAATTTACCTGGTAATTTTTATAATTGTTATTATTTCAACGTCTATTGTATATTTTACTAACACAGTCACTGACATTAAGACGATACGTTTTAACACCATACAATTACTACAAATATATTTTCACAATTTTAAACTATGCATAACATAAAATTATACTGCTTCAAGCGTAATCTTATTTTCGTAAATATAATGTACGACACAGGTATTTATCGATTGTTACGTAAATATAATTGCAGATAATTTGGCAATAGGTTAGCATCTATTAAATTAAAAACAACACTGACATACAAATTAATAAAAAAAACTGTACAGCATATATGTTTAATGTGATATAGAAGTAAACAAAGTTGTTTTTAAGAATTTTTAAATATATCGATATGATTAAGTAGGTACCTTACTTAGGTAGATTTTTAAAACACATTAAACCAATGAATAATTTAAATATGAAAGATCATCTACTGTCTGTGCAAACATAATGTATGCAGTATTCACATACTAGAAAATGGAAATGTTTATTAATTATTTAGTGAATATAGCGAAAAATTAGGCGCAAAATGATACTAAATTATCAAGTTTGTAAGCCTTATTGATGAGACATTGTGTCATACTTTCAAGGAGTATATGAAAAAAACCCAGCAAGGTGTTCGTTACCACCGATGAGGTGGTACAAGGCAACATGTGTACATTCTACTTATTAATATAGGGGCACCATAGAGTAAACATCACAATGAACAGTTACATGTCGAATACCTCTTCTTTTCTAACGAACTACGATTCACGCTGCGCTGGGAGGGACCTATGTGCTTTGGTCTATTGAGAACTTAGTACATAGCTACATAGAATTTGTAATCCCTACATTGATGCGTGCTATGCCATCTCAACTTCAGCTGATCATAATTGTATGGCCCGCTTGCTTTCCAAACTTTAAAACCATGGACAATCCTTAAGGCAAAACTGGTCAGGAATTTTAAAGTTATCCGATTCTTTCGGCTGATATTGAAAAACTATGCGCCATATGGCTGGTAAATTCCGTACACTAATAGCTGGTCGAGTTATACATGATGTGGTTGTGAGTTACGTCCAGCAGCCTATAAGATGTACAGCTTTAAACATGTACTTACGTACACATATTGTTTTGTACATATTTAATTGCAAAATAAAGAAACAAAATAGAAAAAATAATCATGCTACAATTGGAGATCGCTGAATTATTGCAGGTATACAATATGGTTGGTTAAAAGTTATCTTATGTATTAATACAGTATTCTATAGTTTAAATGTGTAGAAAAGAAATGACGGAAACGAGAATGCTATGGCAACAGTTGACTAAAATCTTCCTAAAATTCAATAAGTACACGCTAAAATGTATAATCGCAAAAAAATCGAATTTATTCTATGAGGTGCCGTAAACATACTGTATATTTAAATGATTCCTTCACTTTGTAGCAGTAGTTTTATACTTAGAGTCTATTTTGTAATAATATTGCATCATGTTTCGACTTCACTCATACCAAATTGATATTGTTGTCTACATAATTACAAGAATTGAAAAGTTGCTAATTGTAAACATAATTACGCTATTCCCTCTTGTGTTTTTGCTTTAACTTTTAATGATGCCGTTGAAATACAGTTTAAACTTCGTTAATGTTTTCCTTGAGTATTAGTATAAACATTTTCCTTAACAAACCTCCAAACAAAAAAATTCAATTGACTTGATTTTATATTGATAATAAAATCTGACCGCCGCCGCTACGAATACCACTGTGTAGGATTTTATATATTCTCATTTACACCTTTAGTATTGTTGTCATATTACCGAATATCTTCTTGTATGTACTTAGCAATTCGTCATCTGGAACTAACTTTGTAATTGTCTATAACCGATTTCCCAACAGCATATTGTTTTCTCAGTTTTAACGATTGCCTTAAACGAATTGGTTATCTATTAGCCTATAGGATTCTTCCACGATAGGTAAAGTTTAGTCAGTAAAATGGTATTCGTTACATGTCGTAAATCCATAACAATTGCTTGGGAGTTCCTATATCTTACACAATAGAAAAGTAAGAAGGTGCATTGCCCATTTTCAATTAAGTATGTTTTAACTATAATATAATTAATCGTTAAAATGTATAAATGATTTTCTAGTAAAAGCAATGTTTCTCAAATCTTCTTGATAAACAAGGTTATGATGTAATATACGAATATTTAGTAATTTTCCAGAAATTTTGCGATAAAACCTGAATTGTGAATATGCAGCGTATATTTCGTGATAATTATAATTTACTTATAGTTAAGAGTTACAGCAACTATTCCCACTATCATCTTTAGTGCGTGGTAATGCTTTGTTTTTTCTACACGTAATATCTGAGTAGTTAGCTTTTCTGTCTGTGCCGGCAAGCAGCTTCATTCTAATTTTGAACAAAAAATTATTATTCTCACGAAAGTTTCTGTGTTAGCCAAATGTCAATTACAAGGAAAGATTATCAAAAATTGTAAATATGCATATACATATACTGAAAAATATACCTATACATACATATACATACTGAAATACAGATTGTTTGAAACCAAGACTGGATGAAGTTGATTTGGAACAAACGCTGCAAATTAGTTAATTGCATGGGCATATTGATTTTCTGTATTTTATGACAATTTTTCTAATTCAAAGAAATTTGTCATTTTTCTTGTTGATAAATTCGTCAGCGTGGGGCTACTCTAAAATCGTGATCCGAATGGATTAGAGCGACATTCGCTTTAAATATACTCGTATTGATCTTAGGACATTTTTGATTCTGTAAGTACACTACCGTTCATAGATTTGATTGAATCTAATATATTATATTAACCTTAGTTCTAATTTAATAAGATTAGTGCAAATTTCCAAAATTATCCATCGAACGCTTTCTATAGTTTGATGTTGGTAGTATTTACAAAGTATCTATAATAGTTTTTTATGGCAATACAGCTGCATATACCGAGCGCCATTAGTGTGTCGACAGAATGTAGCATAAAAACTACCAGAGATAGGAAATTGAGATTTCGTGTACATATATAGTTTCATACTGCGTATTTTCTTACAAATTCGCACAGACAGCTTCTACTTTTTTATATTAAATTGTTTACTTTATCTTTTAGTCATTATTTTGATAGTCATCTAAAATACGAGTGCAATGATACATGGTTATATACACTTGCGGTCATTAGTTTTGTAAATTTTGTTAAAATTTTTACATTCGCAGCTTTTGAGACTTTAAATGTCTATGTTGTAAGCAGGTGTAGTATCGAGCGTTATTCTTTTGTTATCAATATGGGGCCTAACTAATTATTGTTTTTTTTTGTTCGCATTTGCCATTATTATCTTTTCGTTTTCTTGTATGTGACTTCCCCTATGCCATGTTTTTTTGGTCTTTTGGAAATAACGTTTACTTTTACTTTACTTTACTTTACTTTAACATGTTATGCTATTTCAAGGTAGTATAACGTTAAAATTACACAAGGTATTAAATATGTCACGGCACATTTGCCGCAATTCAACTCTTTTGTTTGGTTTTTTTTTAATGCAAACTATATTTTTCGTTGCATGTAGCACTAATTTCCAGTATTTTCGGAGATAGACATGATTTTCAAACAAAAACTAAGAATCTAAAGAAACGTCAAATCTGTGTTTTTATATAATTTTAATATATACATATAATTTTAATATTTACTAGATACAGCAAACTATTTAATATAAACCCCTGTTTATTTGTTAATTATGTTTAAAAAATGCGCAGTGTGAAACGTATATACATACGTACAGGAAAGCTCTGGTAGTTTTCATGCTAAATTCCGCTGACACACTAATGGCGCAACCGGTATAATCCGTAGTAGTACGGCAATAAGGATGAATAGATAGAGAAAGTGATATTTAATCTTTTACCTATTTTATAATAAATTTTAAATGCAAAATTACAGTAATATAAATGCAGTACACTCTCCGTGCCTAATATTTAGTAAAAGATAAAAAACGCTGAAAAGAAATGAATTGGTCATTGAAATCCATGCCAGAGTATCAAATTTACTCGAAATGAATGTTTGAAATAGAGAAATTGCCAGATAATTAAATATTTCTAGTATATGTATGTGTGCTCAGGACAATTAAGCGAAAGAGAGGGATAGGTAGCCTCGAGAGCAGAAAACAGAGTTGAAAGCTCAGATAAATGACAGCACGGGTCCACCGCTCCGCAAATTACAGCAGATCTTAATTAACAACGCCGATAACCAGTTCAAACAGCCGAACGCCATTTCATAGAAGCCGATCTAAAGGAACGCATAAAAGTTAAGCTTTATACACAAACGAAAAATACTAAATTGGGCAAAAATCACCACTTAGCAAAATCTGTCATGAACAGACGAATCAAAGTTTGAATTATTTGCGAATAAACATTGTACGTTCATTCGGCTACGGTCTTGCCAGAGAATGTTTATTTGAAAATCCGGAAAACTGACGCAGTCCCAACTGCATATGCAATAATTGAGGAAGGAAATTTGCTGAACAAGTTCTATTCTTATTGAAGCGTGAAGTTCGAAAAAAAATCAAGGGCAAAACAGCATTCTGGAAAGCTCTGCAGAATGTGTGGAATGCTAAAGACGAAACACTGGAACAATATTTATATTCTCGTATTTGTCCGATAATTATTAGGATAAAATGAGATTCTTTAGAAGAAAAAAGAAAATAATATGTATTTTACTCAAATTTTCTAATTTTTTAATATAATAAGTTAATCAAGGAAGTTTATGTTATTGTAATAAATATCCTGTAAATGTAATTTTTCTAGTTTATTTTGTTACTGAATGAAATTTTTGTATAGTGCGATCAAACTTATGAACAGTAATATATATAATATTTCGAAATGGTAGGCACTTAAGGCATCAATTTTCAAAATATGCTCAATAAAAAGGGAATGTCCAGAATCGACTACGATACGAAACAGGAAAGTATTGGCATAAGATAAGGAACAAAAAACTACACAAAAATTACACAAAACCAACAACGTGACCCACATTAGCTAACCACGTCAACATACTTAATCTGAACCACCCTAAAAAACAACTTTAATTATTATCAGAGTGACAATATAAAATCTAAATTCTATAACAAAATCTTGCAAGCAATCCACTATCCAGAAATGCTATTACTTAATAAGCGAGCATGCTGTAATAAAATGCAAATTTTTGTCTAACCTTGCTAAATTATCTTCTAGGAATGCTGTGTATTCAAAAAAATAGAATAAACAACTTATTTACGCATACTGAGATATCTGCACAATATTTTCTGTGACCACAGTTTATATGAGACACAAATCACAATGAAATATGATTTTTTGGTATTAAATTTATCTAAGACGTAATAGCGTGATGCACTTTAATACAGTTTAATTATAGCTGGTAAAAATAGGAATACACTCACGTTAATACTTTTTCTTTTCTCATACTGTATACGTAATCATGAAAAAGCCATTATGTTTTGTGTCACCGTTTTCCCTCACAGAATACTATATACGCACATTCAATCGACTTTATTGAACAACTCTATCCTCTCTCCTCCTCTCATTTATCCTTCCGAATCTCATCACATACGTCTTTACGACCCATCCGCGATTGCTTTACGGCGCTTTGATGACCGTGCGTTCATTTTATTATTATAGGATTGCCCGGTTTACTGCCAGGACCGTCGTCGATGCATGGCGGGGCGGACAACTTTGGAGGTAAGTTGTTATAGGATTACCACATAAACATAATCTCCTGAAAAATAAAGGTACGCACTTAGTTAACGCGGTATGTTACATCCAAATCTATTTAGTGTGTTCTATATGGAATTAGTAGCATATACGGTTTATATTAGGGGCACTTTATTATAATATTAATCGTTGCATCTTTATTTTATTAAAAAATTATTTACTCGCAAGCGCGATTTCAAACTCTTACGGAAAGTTACTGTTTATAGAAATGCTGATATATTTTATTATTTTTTATCAATGAAAGTGTTTATCAAAAAAATTGTGTTGTCGCGTTTAGTGAAATGAAATAGCGGACGATTCCTCTCGCTACTATCAAAATCGTCAATTTCACATTGCATAATTAATTTTAAAGCGCTTACATTTCTTGTAATGGAATATGTACTACTACATATAGTATTTTCATTAGAACAAAATAGAAGAAGAAGAATTCAAGGATTCTAGATCTTATTATCTAGTATTAGTTAAAAGAAGATTTGACATGCAGAGAATCTATAGGAGTAAGCTAACTAGCGTATATAGTATTATTAGAACTATTCCATACGTTTTCTGGTTGTTATATTACGCTGCATTTTCGTCACGCCCCAAAGCGATTACTCCACTCAAAAAGGATAATGTTTTTTCCGTAGTCTTTCCACAACATTTTCGGTCGCATTTCTTATACGAATAGGCAACTGCACTCATTTAGAACAACTCACATTGATTGGCTGATAGAGCTTGTAGCTTTAATTCCCTTATTTCTTTCTATTGCTATTTAACTTTCTTTCCCAAATTAATTTGTTCTTACCTTTATGTTACTGTGCACTTACTAGTATAATTAGTGTGCGCACGAATGTGTTTTCTTTCATTATTATATTAAACTTTGTTGTCATATGCTTGAGACTTGTCATAGCCGGATCTGAATTCCGGAAAAACTATCGACTGAAAGACCAACATGGAAACAAAAACCACTTTCTGTCTATCGACAAACTTACCAGACTTCGGGACATACATAAGTCTCTAATTTTCAGAAGTGAATATGTGATCCTTAATTCTGCAATTCTTAGTTTTAGTCTACTATCACTCTTTCAGCAGTTTTCAATGTTTTACTTCATTATCACTACAACTGTGGAACTATATTCTGTTCTTTAATTATTATTAAAGAATAAATAAGAATAATATTAAAGAATATATATACACTTTACCGTACAAATCACTAAATATAATATCCAATTACAAAACTAGAAATAGTACTAAACGCAAAAAATACTGAATTAAATCGCTTGCTAAATGAAACTAAGCGGTGTTTAAGAAATAATAAGGATATTATAATTACTAAAGCTGATACAGTAGAAAAAAAATTGTAATGTATAAAAATGATTGTATATTATTGAAATTCAATGTGAAAATAATCAACTAATTAGTAGTTATTCTAATAGTAATATAAACGAGTTGGTTTCTAAAAGGTTAAAAATAGGTAAGTTTATAATCCCACGAATTTACGGTATACCTAAAATTCATAACTCTAACATTCCATCTAGACCCATTGTAAATTGTATATAATCACCAACATACAATTTATCAAAAATTTTATCTATAATTCTTATTGTTAAACAATACTGTAGGCAATCCTGCAAATAGCGTGAAAAATTCGTGGAAATTCGTTAAATTCATAAACAAAAAATCGGTACCACGTAATTATGAATTAATTATTTTTTGTTGCATTATGCGCACATTTAGTTCGTATCATGATAGTCTCAAATTTCGATATGAAAAAGAAAATTCTATATTTTTTTTAGTGTTAAGATAATTTCATAATAACATGAGCGTAAGAACAAATTGCAACATAACAGACATTAGCAGCAATAAACACTTAAACTACTTTT
>ML218432.1:4510-33001 GCA_004785975.1 Popillia japonica
AGTGCCTTGATCAACGAAATGGTAGTGAAAACTTCTCTACGCAATAATACCCGAGATAAAATTAGAAATCTTGGAATGATAAGACGAAAGCGAAGTCATGTCTGAGGTATTGATCTCCAAAATTACAATATTATTGCTTGTTGCAATCTGGTAGTCACCACGAAATTAGGATGTTCTCAGAACGATACTGCCTTGATTTCAAAATCTCCCGATTAAAATTTAATCAGCTAAACATCTGCCAAAATTCCTACGACTCCTCTCATCATAAAGCATGATGTATGATTCCATTTTGTTTATGTTTGTTCCCATTTTACCGCCAAAAGCAAAGTCGTGCTTTTTTCCTTCAAGTTCTTCTTCATCCCAATACGTAGTTTCAACTACCTGAAAGAAAAATAAAAGAAACATTATGACATTTGGCATTGTGACATTTAAACTTAAAAGATCACATTAAATCTTTACTCTGTCTTTAGTATTCTATAGGTAGATGGTTATAGATACATATTTCTCATAACATTACCTACATATATTAACTCTATAAAAGAAATAATTTTAAAACGCAAATCTTTTATTTATAGGTAGAAGTGTGGATGCTTAATACCCCATATAAACTAATTATATGCAGCTACATTTTTTCTCCAATAATATTTTTCCAGAAGCACACCCAGCTGTGCAACAGGACTCCTAACAGGAACTGAATAATTTACTTAATTGTATCGACAGAAATAAACTTATAAAATGGTGAATTTACTTTATATAAACTTCAAACTTAAATATATACATCCAAGCTTCCCCGTCGTGAATACGTATTTTTATTCTAAATAAACCGCTGGATAGAGAACTGGATACACAGTAACGTTTATTTGTTTAAATAAAACTGTCTGTTGCTGGTTTAAAAATGATCTTGTTCGACATTATCGGAACTTTATCTGATTATATTCACGAGAGGCTCGCGTACTCATACCATAAGTGGAATTACAATAACATGTAAAATGTGGAAAGCTTTATTTTGCATTTATCAAAATTACCGGGAAGATGATAGCTAAATAAAGTTTTCGCATTCTTCGTTCGTAGTTTTACGTTTTTACATTTGCATGGGAGTTAGTGGCTCTTGAGGCCGTCGCATTTGCATGTGAATCATGGAATTAGGCCTAAAAGTAATGGCTCTCCGCAAGATACAATTGCCAATTATCGCTGAACGTGAAAAAAGTCCCTTGTACGTTAATTGCCCGGCAACATGTCTGCTAGTATATTACGGACCGTTAAGGTGGAATTTTATTTTATGGTGGTTTGCGATTTTCCTGCACGTTTGACTTTTATTTGCGCAGTTTTCGCCGTAAATGGTTAAAATATGTACAATGATTGTTGTGATTAGTTTTTAGTAGGAACTGTATAATGGATTTCTTCAGATAATATAAGTTAGTGTGTAAGTACCTAAGGTTTACTAAAGGCGTAAAAGCCGGTTACCAACTACTTAGACCATTTTTATGCGCTAAAAGCTTAAAGCTGCTAGATAGATGAATTAGTTTGATGCAAAATACAGCTTGCGCATTTATTTATTTTCAGGACAATTTTGCAGAAAACAAAAGAAATTGTAAATGAAACGAAAGTTGGTTTAAATTTAGGGTTAGCTAGAGTACTCAACGTTTCATCATTGAGATCAACAAACGTTTCTGTTAGTACATAGTAGGTTTAACTCATATGCGATAAAGCACTTGAATTCAGAGTATGTCATCCTTTGGTTTCCACTTTTTGTGACAAGTAGATAAACTCTGAATGGCAATAAAAAGTTTTCACTTAAAAAAACATATTTGGTTTCTAATCATTACTTACATAGACGAAAAATTTGAATTGAAGATGCTAGAAACAAGTTATTCCGAGTTGGATTATCCATTAGATGGTGACAATGATTATGGAATACATGCCCCTCTTCGAACAGTGCCTTGTTGAGCAAGCAGTTTATATGATTGATGACTAGTTTACAACTAGTCTTCTCTAATTGAGGCCTGGCTTTGAGCTGGTTTATGTAGTTAATAACTGGTTTTGGACGGGTTTAGAAAGAATCTTATCTCATTAAAAGCTGATGCTGAAAGGAGCTTAGTTAGTTTAGAAAAAAAAGTTGACTATCACTTGTAGTGGTGATGACTTGATGTGTCTATGAATGCTTGCTCGCAAATTGGCATCAGATTGCGGAAAAGGGAGAAGAAAATATGAAACAGATCTCTAAGAATATCAGACCTAACGCTTATTGAAGGAGATATCATAGTCTGATTAGGGGCCAAACTCGCTGAAGATTGCCTCCCACCAGAAGCTTGCATATTACAACTAGGAACTTGTCCTAAACGCAATAAATGATTAATTTTCAAGAAGAAATATTCTCTAATTCTCGTATTACGGGGTTGATGCAGACCTGAACATAGCTTTATCCTTCCTAGAAGCAAAAAAGTCTTCTCAATAAAGAACTGTATTAACGATAGAATTCCGGTCTAAAAATAATTTATGCCAACAATTTTATAAGAGCCACCAATGAGGAAATTTTTAGTTGTTCAGTCAATGCTAGTTTTTAAGAAAATGTTTGCTGGCGACAGACCGGCCGTCTTAGCCAGAAAGGCTACAAATTAAAGTCAGAGTCGTGCAAATCTATTGCAATGTTAGCCTGAAACTAACCCCAAACCAGTGAAATTGCTTCCAAAACTTTAATTCCCAACCCCCAAACACATAATTTGCTTTCAAATCTGTTAATTTCAGGCGGATTTACCTTTATATTTTGCGATATAAGCTCGCGTATTAAGTGGTTTGACTGCATGATAAAAGAACGAAGAAAAAGTCATGATTCATTTAATAATAATAATAATAATAAAAATAATAATAATAATATTAATAATAATAAAGACGGAGCTATCGGCGAGGAACGCTGTTAAAGCCATCAACACATACGCCACCAGTGTGTTGACATATAGCTTCGGGATCGTAGAATAGACGAACACTGATCTTGCAAACATCGATATCATGATCAGAACTGAGTTTACCAAACAACGAGCCCATCACCCGCATAGTTCTGTCGAAAGCGGCCGATGAAAACCTAACTCCTTTAAGACTCGCTCACGCCAATTTCGATATCACCTCTGCAAACAAACTAAAGGCCAGATGGAAAGCCACACCTTTGCACGGCAAATATCTCGCAACTCTGGATGCAGAGGAAATTGATAGGGAGGCATCGCAGACGTGGCTATGCACTGGGAGCCTCTTTCAAGAGACTGAAGGATTTATTGCGGCTATCCACGATCAAGTGATGCCTACGTATCGAAGGAGAATACTCGCCGAGAACGTTTCCACCACCAAATGCCGAATGTGTGGCGATAAAGACAAGTATTTGGAGCACCTGGTCGCGGGATGTAGTGTACTGGTCCCTAAATGTTACCTTGAAAGGCACGATAGGGTGGGACAAATTATCTATCTTCAGCTCCAGAAGATATATTTACACCTGGAGAAGATCCCTCGATACTTTGAATTCGAACCACCAACCAACCAAGTCGGTCTACGAGAATGACAACATCGTAATATACTGGAACCGTCTAATCATAACGGACAAACACATCCCTAACAACATCCCAGACATAGTACTCACCTTGAAGAAGCAGAAAATCTCCTACATCATCGATATTGCTGTTCCTCTGCCCTGCAACATAATAAAAACTTACCGGGAGAAAATTAATAAGTACTTGCCCCTCGCAGAGGAAATAAAGAGGATGTGGAGATTGGAGAAGATTGTAGTAGTACCGATCGTTATGGGAGTTACAGGAGAAGTGCGGCACAAAATATATCACAGCCTGAACATCCTTGGCCAGTCATCTTGCTACGGCCGATGACTGACGCTCATCCAGACATAAAAGCAAAAAGTCTGTGAAAACGGGAAATAATAATAATAATAGTACCAAATTTATTTAGAAATAATTAACACAGAAGTTATTATAATTAGCAAATTACATCTCAAAAGGTTTAAGATCAACTACTGTATAAGTAGCTGCTCTTCCTCTTAAACCAAAAAATGAATCAACAATTAGAACTAAAAAGGGAACTAGCAAATTTTTAATGAGCGACTACTTCAATATTGGGCACCATATCCTTATGGTTAGTTTTGGTACCAATTAGGAATTAACAACTAAATTTTTGACAAGAAAACATACCTCCGAAAATGTGAAGAAAGACACAAAAGTGGTCAATTATGTAAATGACGAGAGTAGCAAGCTGTTCCTTATATGTAGTAGAATATGAAAGCGAATATGGTAAAAATCGAAGCCAGAAGGAAACCGACATCCTACCTACCCAAACCTATTGTTCAGAAGAATATGAATATGTCAGGTGTTGGCAGCAGGCAAGTCAAAATAATCTTCTATAATGTATCGGAGGGCAATAGTTTTGTTTGGTGTGAAAAAACGGTATATGCTTCTCTGTAATAATCTGAAATGATGTCACTTTACGACTTCAGAATTCATATTATAAAGCAAATTTGTTTGCCATTTTGGAGAAGCCTTTGTTGGAAAGAAAGCAAAATCTATTGCAATGTCAGCTTGAAACTAACCCCAAACCAGTGAAATTGCTTCCAAATCTTTAATTCCCAACCCCCAAGCACATAATTTGCTTTCAAATCTGTTAATTTCAGGCGGATTTACCATTAAATTTCGCGATATAAGCTCGTGTATTAAGTGGTTTGACTGCATGGTGCTTCTCTGTAATAATCTGAAATAAAGTTGTCATTTTACGACTTCAGAATTCATATTATAAAGCAAATTTGTTTGCCATTTTGGAGAAGCCTTTGTTGGAAAGAAAGCAATGGTTTACAGTGTTCAGAAAAGAGCAAGATTTTGGCAAACAGTCCCATAATAATCTTTTTCCGAAGCTGTTAGGGGATTTATTTCTCACTCCAATACAGACTGTTAAAATCTGGAACAACCTTGAGGATGTAGTGGTCAGTAGACAGATCGTGGTAGCTAAATAAAATGTTTACATGTTCACAAGCCAATTTTGGACACGAAATTCGTTTCTGCGATGGAAATGATTGGGTTGAAGTTGAAAGGAGATTGATCTTAACAAATATCGTGTGTGCCTGGATAATATTATTCATATGCTGGAAAATTTTATTTAAATGAAAGTTCCAGCATTTATATTGATGGTAAAGTTTGAAATTCTAATTTTTCGAAACCAATTTTTGCATTGATAAATCAATACATGTTGTCCCTTCCTTCCACCCATTGTTATACTAGTTTGCATCCCTATACACATTTAAGTATCTAATTACGAACTTGGGACATGTGATTAAGGTACTCATCCAATAACTTAAACTCAAAATAAGTCACATACATATATGGTCTCTATTAACCCAAGTCCTTTTTGACAAACCGTTACCCTCCCACAACAAAATTATCCTCAAGTCTTTTTGACTAAAAAAGAATATTATTTGCAAGTTTGACAACAACCGGCGTCTCATAAAAAATATACGATCAGTGGCTAAACGAGTTGAGTTCACTCTAATTCGATCTAAAGGTGCCGAAATAAGCCAATTTCTTTTTGTCCTAACATTTTCCCACATAGAAATTATTACAGCTGTCAACGAAATCACACTTCAAAATGACGTTTCTAGCGAAATAAAAAAAATTGACAGCTCATCGCTGCAAGAGCTGTCACTCACTGACGTTAGCAGCATTTCACGCGCCACATCGCTAGAGACGCCACGAAGTGCACACTCCCGTTGATTAATTGCTTTACATTGTTGCAGGTGTCACGTGTGTGTTTGTTTTCCGTACCGCTGGTAGAGACATAGTGTGATGATATTGTTCGCGTCTGATTTGTGCGCGCGAGACGACGTCCGTTGGCGCACCGGGCGCTGCCGGGCGTCCATCCGTCTGGTGACGATGCGGCGTCACCGGCGTCGCGGTGCTAGCCGTCGAAAAAAAAACGACTCCCGCGTCCACGCGACGCGTTCCACCATCATGGCTAACCATCGCGCTATGTCGAGAGTCGATGGATGGTATGACCCTCCCGAAAGACGGAAAAGGATAGGCTACGACGCGTAAAGAGAAAAACAGAGACATCGTTGGAATTAGAAGGTGGAGGTAGAAAGGTAAGATGTTTGACATTTATATGTACAAGAGGGGAAACATGAGTAATATCTATTTACCCATGTGATTAATGCAATTTCTCACATATCCCTCATTTCATATCGCGATCGCAATTACTTCCTCAACCTCCTCTAGTCGGGCCCCGAATCAATTCGTGTATGTACAAACAGAATTGGAGAAGTCTACGTTGCGAGGGATAAAGTGTAATGCGCAGGGTCGCCACGTTTCAGTTTTTAGAGGTTAGGTGGGATGGTGCGGCAGACGTATCAAGTAAGGAAAGATTTATGTTCCTGGGCGTAAGAATTTCGGTAAATGTTTACCTGGATGTCGGACTATTTTATACACAGAAATATCAGACGCAGGCGTTCTCCTTGAATTTGGTCTCTTGTTTGTCTTATAACTCACTTATTGATATTTGTTTCGGTATGATTTATTCAGCTAATATTAATTCAGCAGTATTATATGTGTCGTAGAAATGAAGTTTCAAGTTAGGCAGACAATTTAGACCTTTACCGACAATCTTACTTGAAATTTACGATTTAATGTTACAAACAAGTAACAAAAAATCGGGGTTTCTAAACGAATAAATATATTCTTCTTGGAATATATGTACCGATGTATACAGGCTGTATTTGAAATAAAAGTAAAGACTATGAAAAATGGAAAGATATTATTTTATTAAACTTAAATCCAAAATAGTTCGCACAAATTCCTTCCCAAACGCAAGAAAAAAAACGATGAAGATATTTATAAAATATTTGTGGCGCCACTGTCGAATATTTTTGAAGGAATATATGTATGTAGCGGAGGGCAGGTGCAGCGACAGGCGATATTTAATGTGTGCATTATTGAACTCTTCATTCAAAGCTATTAAAAAAAACCTTAAAAAAGGATTATCTTGTAGTTTTTATAACATCGGCAGCTGTTTTTGCAATTTCTTACGTTAGATTGATCGAGTTCAACATTCTCGTATATAGGGTTTCCACGACCGAGTGGGACAAGAACACACAAAATCGGTTTTCGGTGAATATTATCTCTTTAATAAAACTACTACTACTTTGTACACAATCGTAGTACAAAGAAAGTCATTTTAGTAAAGCCAGAAAAATATTATTTTTAACTCTATTGCACGTGAGTTCCTAGTAAGGCTTTGAACATGTGAGATACTGCAAGCGGCCAATTTTCTGACATTATTAAAATAACTTTCTTTGTACTATAATTGTGGAAATGTTTATTATTACACCAGTTATAAAATGTACATACCTCTTCAATTTGGATGAAGTAATATTAGGGAGATAATATTCCCCGAAAAACGATTTTATTTATTCTTCCATGTCCCACTCGGCAGTGGAAACCCTGTGTAAAACAATGTACCTATACAAACCTCACACAAAGAGGTTCGAAGACAAATTTATTTATAAATTAAATTTTTATAAATAACTGCAGAGATTAAAAGTGGATTGAAATACTAAAAATGCTAGAACTAATTCTAGCACAGTGCTGTAAATGTGTTAAAGTTAGAAATGCTTTCCTCTTATGTAAACAATTTGGGATTTTGTACACTAAATACAAATTGATACAAGAATTGCATACAACAAAGTTTGTAGTTTTCAGTACATATTCTTACATAAATCAAATGCAAATATCGTCTGGTACAACTTCCATTTGCAATGTACTTAGCAGTTTAAACTATTTATGGAAGTACCCATAAGCTAGTACAATACATACCTACATAAGTACAACTGGTACTAGTCTGGTTTTGATTTGTGCTTCATTATACAAAACTTATTAAAAAAGCTAAAATTAAAAATATCAGCAGAAATTAGAAATTCATAACGATGACCCAAGTTTCTAAAGTTGTTCCAAACCTGGTTTCCAAATTTTAACGTTAAAATCGCAATAGCTCCAACGATATGCCAAAAAAATAAAATTCTAATATGCTCTTTCTCAGTTTTTACAATTTTTTTATCCAAATTTTAACCCTATGATATCGAAGGCTTCCACGGCCCGAGTCTCTATAATGAGGGTTTCCATTAGGGAACCCTATATTATAGTATCCAGGGTTTATGCCGAAAATACAAAATTAAATTGCATTCAGTTTTTGGTATATTGGGTGTTCCTTTTTAAATATTTTTCTAGGCTGCCCCAAAACGCTAGTTTTCTATGTATAGTTGACAACATGATTGTGAAGCACAAAATGTCTGGAATTGTTTTCTTTTTGTCTTGGCGTAGAGATATGAACTCCTTGTTTTTATTTTTTATTTTCAAGTTTTGGTTAATTTCATCATCTTCATCTTCAGGAATAAATTACAATAACGATAAAATATAGGCACAGTAGACAATTATAGGTGAGTTATGTGTGCATTTTTCAAAAAAACTAATTATCCCTTAAACTATCAATTTTAGCTGTAGGACATGATGGGCATAAAAGAACTAAAATTGAATGCCCTAGACGACCAAGTAATAAAATATGTAAAAATTTGGTTATGGTTCTTCAAACTTTCAAAAAGTTAGCGTGCTATAGTAAAGCAGCCACACATTGTAGACAGCCGTTGTCGTCGTCAAAACATACTCTAACATGTTGTTTAATCATATTATGAATCCTAAATTAATATTCGAAAACTTCACACATTTTGACGTTTTGGACATTTTTCACACTTTTCGACATTTTTTGCATTATTTTTGATATTTTTGACGTTTTTAAAATTAATTACGTTTAATTTTTGTGAATTCTTAACCTTTCTTCATATTTTTAACTTTTGTTTGGCATTTTTGATATTTTGAATTCTATGTCTTTCACATTTTGCGACAATTTTAATATTGTTCACATTTTTTGACATTTTTTCTGAAATGTTTGTGCATTTTGAAGGTTTTTTATTTTTTAATTTTTCATTTTTTTATATCCTTAACTTTTTAATATTCTTCGCATATTTTGAAGGGAGATTTTTCACATTTTGATATTTTCCCCGCTTTCTGATATTTTTTACGTTATTTTTGATATTTTTGACGTTTTTCACGTTGCATTTTTGGGCATTTACACGTTTTTTTTTAGATTTTGTTCACACATTTTTGGACGTTTTTATATTTTTCACACTTTTTGATTTTGTCATTTTTGAGTTTTTTTCACGTTTTATTTTTGTGCATTTTTGACGTTTTCTTATTTTTGCTTTCTTTTACATTTTCTAACTTCACACATTTTGACATTTTTCACACTTTTCGACATTTTTTGCATCATTTTTTTATATTTTTGACGTTTTTAAAATTAATCACGTTTAATTTTTGTGAATTTTTGACCTTCATATATATTTTTAACTTTTTTCGCATGTTGGATATTTTGAATTTTTTATATCCTCCACATTTTTGACATTTTTAATATTGTTCACATTTTTTTGACATTTTTCCGGTGTCATTTTTAATGTTTTTGTCGTTTTTGATATTTTTCACACTTCTCGCATTACTTTTGATACTTTTTACGTTTAAAAAATGTTCAACATTAAATTTTTTCAATTTTGGTCGATTTTGGTTAAGATTTTGAACTTTTTTCGCATTTTTTCGCTTTTTTGACAGTTTTCACATATTTTTGTCGTTTTTGATATTTTTTACACTTTTTTGACAATTGTCGCGGCATTTTTGATATTTTCGAGATTTTTTATGATGATATAATTATTGATTTTTTTGAGTAAAATATCTGCTATAGCATAGCATAGCAAATTTTGTTAGGAAAGAACGAATAACTACAAAAGCTTAACAATTGGTAAATGCAAATATGTAAAAATATACAGGGTGTATGCGGTACAACCGGAAGCGCTAGAAATATGAAAATATTTTAATTGAAGGGAACACATTCGATGATATACATTTAATTCTGAATCCTCAAATTTATATTTTGGCTAGAATCCCATAATCTTCTAACGGACATCCTCGCTCAGACATCCTGTATACTAAATACAGGCATGTTAAGAAAAGGTTGATCAAACAAATTACGGATTTTTTTTTAATGTGAAAAAGCTCAACATTTTGGAGACTATATATGCAAGGTCTTCAAATTTAATGCATTTTTCGTAATGTTAAAAGCCAACCAACATTTTCTGCAGAATTTTGAAATCACAACTTCTGTATTTCTTATCAAAATAAGAAAATAATTACATTTGTTACGACATTGTTAACCACTTGATCTTATATCAAAATAATTTTTTTATTATGTAGATTTGAAATTTTGCAATTTGTACCAAACTTGAATTGTTAGAGTTTTGATGTTATGATTGGTTCTTTTTCTTCTATTTCTTGTAACAAATAATAATCTAATCTTCACTCAATGTTTAGCATGAGCATATTCTTTAGTAGTCACATAGAATAATATAATTGCAAACAAAACTTTATCGATCCTCTCCTCTCTTGCGAATTCGATTGACAATTAGATTTTTTTGTGTGTTCCATTTATTCTGAACGTTACCCTAAAGTTTTCGCCCTCGAATTCAAGCTCAAGAAGTCGCCGAGAAAGTTATTTCTTAAAAAATGGAATTTGCAAATTCGTTTTTATTTTGTTCCATGTTTCCATGTTTTGCTCTTCCATCAGTCACAGCTCTTTAACTAATTGGGAAAAAATATGCAAATTTGAGCATATGCACATATGTTTGTTCTAAAAGTTGAGGCACATTTACTTTGCAGAAATCTGGAGCCATCTAGAAGAAGCGTAGAATAATCTGAAAAAAACTGCCGAAATCACAAAGACATATGGCATTGCATTTACCAAGAAAAATTATTGTAGTTGCTATATACAGGCTGATTCATTTTCGATTCTCATCATTGCGATCTCGCTTATTATTGAAGATAGATGGTAGGTTTAAATTTGGCAAAGTTGCTAAGTTGTGTGGTTAGTATGATCCCGAAAAGAATGTAGATTTAGAACAAATGACGTCCGAGATTTTTGAAAGAATTCTTATTTTGCTTGTAGCACTTTTATTTGGTCTTGAAGAGAAAAACGAAAAATACATTCTCTATGCCACTTTTGCTCCTCTATCTAATGATGTGCTTAAATTTTTTATACGACATATCGTTTTCTTTGGATCATCATCAACTTTGTTATTTCTTATGACAGATATACTCTGTCTAATATGTCTTCAATAAGCTACTTTGCCCTAGTGAAATTGGGGCAATCTGTTCCAGTTATCTCATGTGTTCGCTCTTAAATTGGTGAACTAGATTTGAGGGTTTACATACATTTCTTAGTCAGTAGTAACTTTTCTATAGGTTTTCTTCACCTAAAGTTCTTCTAACAATTCCTTCTAAAGATTCCTATTTCAGATGCTAAAATCCAACCTTCACTTGGGTAGTATATTATTGGTATACATACATACATGTGGCTTTAACCTCTTATATATGTATAATTGTTTAAAGATTTCTGTACAATATTGGCCATTTGGGGTACTATTTCGAAGTCGTAAAAAGTGAGTAAAGTTTTGATAATGAACAGCAAATTTTATGTGACAATTAAGCCTCGTTTAGAACGTGATATCTCTCATTTTTTTTGTATCCAAACACGTCTCAAAATGCGGATAAACGGAATGCAATTATAGCTACAGGAAACATGACATCTCTCTTGAGAAGTTTAATATATGTACATGCAATGCAGTTGAGATTGTTATTTAGATATTATCGAAGCCCCACGTACATATTATGAGGTTACCAACAATAAAAATCTGTTATTCATACATATTCATAAAAAAATACCTTATAGGCGTTAGCATTTATATGTTATACGCTAGAATATACGCATTATTTCGTAGGTTTAATATCGTTCATGCACCATGTTTTAAATGCATACACACACAGAGGTGGAACATCATTTTAATAAATTACACTTATTTGCGTAATAATGGGCTCATACACCTACACAAAGCAAATCTTTGTTAGAGACCAGCGTTGCACCTATCCTCTTGTTTTCTTAATCGTAAATAGTGTATTTTATTCACTTACTATAAAGAAACACGATACATACGGCGACAGAATTTTCCTCATATTTAAACATCGACATCTTATCCGCCAAAGTGGTTTTCACCTGCACTTCGTCGCATTCCGAGAAGTAATAAGAAAGCATCTTTATCACTCACCTGCTGTTTATTCTCATCATAGACCTTTTATCCGTTTTCCCAGTCCGTGGGATGAGTGCATCTACTTCCCCTTCTTAGAATAGAATTTATAATAATTGCTCTTTGACAAAGTTAAAGTAATTCAAGTTAACGATAGGCATTCGGCCTTTCCTTTGTTAAAGTTTAAGCCGCCCCGGGATCTTTATAGTATCATGGCCGAAAAGAATGGTAGTGTAGTAGTAGAAGAACAAGAAGAAGACGTACGAAACTTGTATATCCCCAAACGATCTGATGTTTAATAAATGCGTCTATTCCGTGGCATTCTGGCTGTCTCCCTGTAGAAGCATCTAGATATCTTGCGGACGTTCGTGTATTGTCCAAGTTTTTATGTCGCGCGATTTTCTTGACTTTATGCCGACACACATATTAGATTGGTCTTACCCGCCCAGCTAACGCAGGGCGGAATGAAAAAGTTTGGTGCTCGTATCGTAATGAATGTATGCACACGTTATATAGGGTTTTGTCAAGTTGTCTCAGGGTTGCATATTCGCAGAATGCTTTTATATAATTAAGGAACTACTTTATTTTGACTTTTTGGCAAAAAAATGCAAATGACTCGAGAGGTCATTGGTCGTGTTCAAGAGCAACCCGTAGGATTGGATGTAATAATTATGGAATTATTACCAGGTATCCGAACTTTATTCTAAATTGTCCATTCATAAGGAATTTGATTGATGATTTGTAAGAATTAGCGGGGATACGAATGGTGACTCATGAGGGGATAGCTTCCACAATCTAAATCGGGGATTGTTTTCCACTGTTGTAAATAAACTTTGATGTATAATTTAATACGACTACATCATGGCTATGATCCAAATAATCAAGACTCCTTATCTTTTCTTGCGAGACCATTAGCAGTCTTCCTATACAGGGTGTCCTGGAAAATGTGGGAAATCTCTTGGATTCACATAAAACATTAAAAAATAAGATTACAAGTTCCCATATTTTTTTTTCTAGGGGCCCTCCCCATGGAGGTACGGCCTCCTAAAAGACGCCACTGGAAAACAATTTTTCTTGAATAACTTTTAAACTACTCAATATAATTTAATGAAAATTTAATATGATAAATAGTAGTAAGGACCTCTTAAAATACTGCCCTTAAAACATAATTAGCTTGTTTAGTTTACCAGGGGTGTAAAAAATTGGATACCTTGAACATTAAGCTAAAGAAAAGGTACTCTTATTCAGTGTCGATAAAGTGAACCGTTTTCGAGAAAAAAAAATAATAAAGGAATTAATGTTTTATTTTTATTAAAAAGAACCATGATTTCTAATTTCTTTTGTCTGCAACAAAGTTTGATATGAAAGTCATTCAAGGAACAGAAAAGTTTTAGTTTAAGTTATTTAATTCGACAAAATTACAAAAATTCTTAAAAATGCAGTTTTGTCCCTGAGAGGCACCAACAAAAATTATTTTTAGAAAATGTAAGCCATGTTTTTCTTGAAATTATTAAAACACAACCTAACGAATAATGTACACGAAAATGAAACACTAAATTATTTTTAATCCTGAATTCACTATGTATTTTATGCATGATGGAGCCCCACCTCATTTTAGCGTTGTTGTACGGGACCACCTAAATAACGTCTATCTAAATCGTTGGATAGGCAGAAGAGGTCGCATTGGATTTTCATCTAATTATATTAAGTTATTCAGGAAAAATTGTTTTCCAGTGGCGTCTTTTAGGAGGCCGTATCTTCGTGGGGAGGGCCGCTAGGAAAGAAAAGATAGGAACTTGTAATCTTATTTTTAATGTTCTATCTGAATCCAAGAGATTTCCCACATTTTACATGACACCCTGTATATCCCTAGATCCTTTAGAGGCTTTAGAGTCTTTCAACCATTTCTGGGCACATTATACAATAGCGTGTATTTCTACATGCAAGATTGTTGGATTTCCATCTAATGCCATCAAAACTTTGCATCTAGACTCGCTCATTTTTATTCCCACTTTTATGTTTGTGATTTTGTAGGTTAGGTCCTTTGGGCTCTAACGCTGTCTTACATTACTATGTCAACTTCTTGTCAAAATTTTCATTCTGCCAACTGTCGTTCTTCTTTGAGATAGCTCATCAAGTTTCTTGGTTTCTTTCAACCCTACCGCCACCTATTATGGCTTCTGTTTCCACCTGTAAGTGTAAAACAAAAAAACCGTAAAAAGGCCTCAGTTGGTGTGGTCGAAAAATTCGTAAACTAGAAATATTGAAATAACGTTATTTTTGACTAATTGTAAGTTAACTGCTTCCATTAGAGATTAATGAAGCTACAAAAACCCATTGCAAGCAATGCTGTTATCAATTGATCTATACAATTTATTGACAGTTCTTGGGCAAAAATTTTGTATGGGGAGGGTTACGTGCCCTTCATGATTAAAACAGAAACTTCAGGTCTATATCAGTAACATAGAGCATCTCCTGTGGCAATTTTCTCTTCCCACCACCCTCTCTCGAGCCCGCTTCAGCGAAATTTATCAATTGGGATATGTTGAAAATAAATAATTTTCAAGGCCTGCCTTTACAAAAAGAAGATAATTTAGAAACGTTTAGCTTCCTTTTAATCCATTAGAACTGGAGCACATGTTTGATTCTTCAATGTTGAATAGTAAATGGCAGTTATTTTGAAAATGAATCCTGCTATGAATAGATCTGCTGAGCACATCTTTTTAGACTTTAGTAGAACTCGAAAGCTATAACATTTAGAATAGTATAGACTAGGGCTTCTTTCACACCTCATTCATTTCATGCCATATAGAAGAAGTCACACTAATTGAAATCGTTGAACTTTAATGGGGCAAAATATAAAAAGAAGGTAAAAATCTTTTCTTCTACCAGTCTAGCAGATCAAATTCTAAATTCCAGAGATATTAAGTAATTCATTCATGACACCTGCATCCTATGGAAGCAATTTGGGCAATTACTAAACCATTAAATTACATATTTGGAACACAGTATTGACCCTTCTGAACTTGGTCAATGTTATTCTATACAACTATATTGCTTCTTTATCACTTGCAAGCACTGTTATCCATAAAGCTAAAGCTAAAAGCTACTGAACTCCAAGTTCACAGATTGAACCAATTATGGGTTGTTTAAGTATTGGCTGCCGCTCTTCACTGCAATCAAGGATATCTATTGTTAATACCTTTAAACGTTCAGTCCGAATTGATCCCCAAACTTCTGAACAAGTGTGAAATTTTCTTGAAGGTTAGGGATTCAATGCCTGTTAGTTCTAAACGTACTTGTTCCAAATCTAGGTACTTTGATAAGTCCACCCACTTGCAGGTCAGTTCAGTTGTGTATGTCTTGGAGTTTCACTCTGTTAGAAACAGAATTGGCAGTTATCCCTGTCCACCTTGCCCATATCCTTATAGGGTTAGTATGAGCACACAAAGGTTTTGCTTTTCTTTGCAAGACTATCGTAATCACTGTAATAACGTATTCTAAACATTCTTGGGTACCATGCTCAGAAATTATCGGGCTAGTAGCTAGATGCAAGTTGTTGGTATGACTAAACTGAAATCAGCTGGAAGCTAAATGAAATGGTGGTAATACAAGCAGTGCTTTTCGGGAGATGGAATGGAGAAAAATGTTTGGGATTTGTATTATTTGAAGACCTTCTACAAAATATTTTTTTCAAGCAATTCGGCCGAAGTCATTTGAAACTCTGATCGAAACAGAATTGGCAGTTATCGCTATCCACCTTGCCCATATTCTTATAGGGTTAGTATGAGCACACAAAGGTTTTGCTTTTATTTGAAAGACCATCGTACTTACTGTAGTAACGTTTTCTAAACATTCTTGGGCACCATGCTCAGAAATTATTGGGCTAGTAGCTAGATGTAAGTTATTGGTATGACTAAACTGAAATCGCTGGAAGCTAAATGAAATGGTGGTAATACAAGCAGTGCTTTTCAGGAGATGGAATGGAGAAAAATGTTTGGCATTTGTATTATTTGAAGACCTTCTACAAAATAATTTTTTTCGAGCAAATTTGGCCAAAATCATTTGACAAATTTCAAAAACTAAATCCCCTTTCGCAGTTCAAACTTGATTTACAATTGCCCAACTACCTTCCACAATACTATCGATCGGCGGTAGTTCAAGAAATATCAACCCCATTTGAGATTCAACGTTACGTAGCAAACTACATACATATATATTTTATAACTTAATCTTGTATTCCAGGAATTCTTTTTGTCGAGATAACACGTCTACCGAATAGCGGAATGTTCGTTTCAAGTTTCAAGTTCCGTGCCTTTGGGGATAAATTAAATAATTATATCGTGTAATAGTGACTGTTCGTTCGTTCAAGTTGATTAAAATTTTACGTCCTCAGACGATGCGTTATACTCCGCTTTTGAGAGAATCGGCGGAAAATTAACAGCGATCCGGTTTTATTTTATACATTTTTCGTAATGTGTGAGATACCGAATGTTTTATATATTCGAACTGAAACTGCTAAACCGGTGGGGCTATATAACCTGCGCGAGGGTAAAATGGTTGTTTGGTCGAAGAGGGGCGGTGGGGAGCACTAAACTGGAAGAGAGATGTAGAATAAAATATATGCATTTACCTTTTTACGATTCTCCGACATAAATATGTATGATCTCGTCTGAGCGTTGTTGAATGCTTAAAATTTAATTAATTTACAATTACATAAATCGAAAATGTCAGAGTTGGCTAATTACATCAACTTTACAAAGATGGTGGTAATAAAATTGGGTTGAGATTGCTCGAAGAGTAAGTTTGTAATTGCTTTAAGCCATGACATTACAGAGGAGATATTATATAATTGCAGATTGTTACATCTCGATTATGGAATGAATTTTTTTAATAGGACGTCTTTTTGAATGACCGGTTAGAGAAATTAGCAGAGTTTGGGTTCTGGTAACGTTCAATTTGCTGCTATAATTTAAACATTGCTCTGTAATAAACCGACAAAACTAATTCCACGATAGATACAGATGTCAGCATTAGGAAATAAACTATCGAGATGTTATTGGGTACTCAAAAGCGAGGAGCAAACTGTTGTTTGGGCGGGGAGAGGAACAGCGAACCGAAGATCAAGAACGGAATTATAATACTAGATACTGGTTTCCAAAAATAGACAATACTATAGAAAACATTCCAACATATTTCCAGCGAATATGTCATCTCTAATGCAGCTATTTTTATCTGTTATTTGCGTAAATTAATTATATCTTAATAATGCTTTAAATTCAGCAAAATTGCTTCTGCAGTTACAGCGCCGTTCATATTAATTCGACGTTGTTTGCAGACCTGTGATTTGTTTATGTAAATTAGTATTAGCAGTAGATACTTCATCACCGGCAAATTAGGTGATGACCGCGAAGCATGTGGCCCAATCGTTTTTAACATATGCACGTTTGTAGAACCACTTATAATATTGCCGTTTCTTGTGACTACTGTCATAAAATCTATTAAACTTCTTGTCAAATCCGTTATTTCTGTAGACCTCATATTGTAATTGATGCTGTTCAGTTGGAATGGGATTTTTTATCCAACCATATTCGTATACCAAAAGAAGCATTTGTAACCGTTTCCTCTTTTTTGTTCCACTCGTCCGTTTTCACGTTTAATTAAAAATTTTATAAAAAAAAGTTTGACACCAATGCATTCAATCTTTCCATGCAGTTTACTGTGGAAATATATTTAAAAGTATGGAGATGGCGATTTATTGTCGTTAATATTCATGTTAGAGAATTATGTTCAATATAAAAGTTTGTTAGGATATTTTGTTCTACATTTTAAGTTTAAGTGAACATGAACGGATTGAAATACTTATGATGTTGGGTTATGGAGATAGACGCAGAAGTTTGTAATTTATTTAATGATACGCATCCAAATAGAAATCCAATTTCTCAATCCGTTCTTGGTAAAACTTTAAAACGCTTTGAACAAACGGGTAGCGTTAAAGATTTGCCAAGGAGTGGTAGACCTAAAACAGCAAAAAGCGATGATAGCAAACTGGATATTTTATTGGCTGTATCTGAAGATCGCCATTTATCAACCAATCAATTAGCGGCCAATTTCAATATTTCACAGTCATCGATCCTGTCATTTTGAAAAACTGAAAAGTAAAAACTTTATAAGGTACACCTTGTACACGAGGTAACGGAAGATGATTTTGATAGGAGATTACAATTTTCTGAAGAAATGTTAAATATTTGCAATAATACTGAAAATTTTGTCAACAATATTCTTTTCTCTGACGAGGCTACTTTTTGCCTTACTGGCGAAGTAAACAGACATAACTGCAGATACTGGTCATCGGAAAATCCATCTTGGTGTTTGGAGCCCCATACGCAGTACCCCGAAAGGGTTAATGTTTGGGTTGGCATTCTAGGCGGTCCCTTTTTCATCAATGGCAATTTAACTTCGAATCTGTATTTGCAGTTATTGCAAAATGAAATAATACCTGCCTGTGCTACGCTCTTTCCACATGAAAACAATGAACACCTGCCCAATGACAGTATCTGGTTCCAGCAAGATGGCGCCCCACAACATTATGGTCTAAATGTTCGTCAATATCTGGACAATTTTTTTCCCCATAGATGGATTAGAAGACAAGGAACCATTAAATGGCCAGCCCGGTCGTCAGATTTAAGTCCTTTAGATTTTTTTCTTTGGGGATACGTAAAAAACAAAGTTTACGAAGCTAAACCCGATAACTTCGAAGATTTACAAATCCGAATTACCAGAACAATACAAGAAATTTCTCGAGATTTTTTACAGAACTCTGTTCCGGGTTTTGTAAATCGATTGGGTCATTGTCAAATTACTAATGGACGACAATTTGAACACTTACTTTAATTTACTTTGTTATTAATTTGTTTAATTTTTCTTGTAAAAAGTTATTAAAATGAATTAAAAAAAAACAAAAATATTATTGTAAAGAAGAAGAAGAAGAAGAAAAAAATCAAATATTCTCGAATGTAGATCAAAATATCGTAACAAACTTTTATATTGAACATAATTCTCTGAAATGAATATTAACGACAATAAATCGCCGTCTCCGTACTTTTAACTAACCCTGTATACAATGGCTATATACCCCATAGATTGATGGTTTTTTTCCTCTATAAATACTTAGTCATTGGTTGTCCTTAGTTCGGAGCAATCTGTTGGGCAAATATGTTATTACTATTATTATTATTATTATTATTATTATTATTATTATTATTATTATTATAGAGGTTGTGCAGCAATTGCTTTCTAGATTCATTCCTCATGTGTGAATCAGTCCCCACCTTTCCACTACTACACACTCACTTATTGTTTTCCATTGCGCCCTGTCCCTAAATTTATCTTACCACCTTATCCACCTCTCAATGCCTATTCTTCTCAAGTCTTCTTCCACCTCTTTCAACCACCGGGATCTAGGTCTTCCTCTTCTTCTCCTATCTCCTCGCTTCCACTAAGTCATTGCATGCGTCACCGCCTCTGGACCCCGCCTCCAATTATGCCCTAGCCATTTAACTCTTTGTTTCTTTATTCTTCTTACTACGTCTTCCACTTGTAGTTCTTGCATTATTTCGTGATTCATTTTCTGCTTGTACTATCCAAGTTTTGTGGGGCCTAATATTAATCTCATTATTTTTCTTTCAGCTATTCTATACTATTTTAAATGGAACACCTATACAGGGTGTCCGCGATATACGAAGCATCCTTTTAAGGGATGATAGCTACAACGATTTAGAAACAAAAACATATAATACACCTTGGGTCTATCTGTAAGCGTAAACGAGAAAAAAAATTATTTCTAAAAAACCTTATTTGGTCAAACTGTACAAGAAAACTCATCCATATTGCTTCTTAAATAACCAAAAAACCGTATTAAAAATTTAGGGTTGAAAATAACTGAAAACAACCATGAAAACGAATTAGTTCATACTTTGAAATTGAAGCGTGGTGTCATTTGTCTTTAACCATACTGTACCCGTATGCAGTTAGAAGTGCTGATGCATACCAAGCATCATCTGTTTATACGACCTTGAACTTGTATCGTACGAAGTCAATGGCCATATGTTTTAAAATAAAGGTACCTTTGCGGTTTTTTAATAATGTTATGACAATAAAACCGATGTTATGTTGAAGTTAGAGTGAAAAGGGCGTATTTAATAGCAGTCTCCGATCGGTAAATGAAAATTTAAGTTGAGGGAAAGTCGCATTGAATGAAATCAATGTAATTACTGCAATTATGTTATGGCGCTTTAAGCTCTTTCGTAAAGGCTATTACAAAATTGAGTTCTTTTCTTTTATTTGTGACAAATTGGTGGTCCTAAAAAGGACTTTTTTGAGAGACAGGAGAAAATGTATTAGAGGAAAGGCTCGATGTGTTTCCCATTTTCAAGAACACACGCCTGTAAGCGTCGTAAATCTTGCACTAATCAGCTGCCGGTGTACAGTATGCGTCGAAGTTTGTGACATGAGAAATAATTTTTTTTCTCGTTTACGCTTACAGATAGACCCAAGGTGTATTATATGTTCTTGTTTCTAAATCGTTGTAGCTATCATCCCTTAAAAGCATGCTTTGTATTTCGCGGACAGCCTGTATATTATTACGTTTTTGAATTCAGCATCAAATTCTATGACGATTACAACTAAGGTTTCCTATACCTATCTTCAACTGCACCCTTATATTTAACTGATTTATTGTCAGTTATTGCAAGTGCCAGAGGTTTGAGATATTAAAACTGCCAAATACTAACATTGTTTCAAAAAAACGTAGTAACATTTTTTCTTTCTATCATACAGGATGTTCAAAATTTATGCTATATCAAACAATTTTTAGAGTTGTCAAACTATTTTTTTTCAATTAGAACACCCTCTATATTTTGACACTGTTGGACGCAAAATTCAATTCTACATCGATTTGGTGTAACACTCCCTATAGGTACCTATCTCCAGTAGTTTTCTTTCTATTCCCATTTCATTTATTAATGTTTCCTAATGGCGGAATATTTTATCTAGTAAGCTATGGCTTTGACATTACAATAGATTATTGATTTCAGGAAACATTATTGCTGTAACGTATTTTGTGTTAGATAAGTATACATTATTATGCAATTTATAAACAAAATAATGGAAAATATTGCATATTGGATGCAGAATTGAATTTTGCATCCGACAGTGTAAAAATATGCAGGGTGTTCCATCTGACAAAAATGAGTTTACCACTTTAAAAATTGTTTTATATAGTATAAATTTTTGAACACCCTGTATGATATAAAGAAAAAATATTACTACGTTTTGATGAAACAATGTTAGGATTTGGCAGTTTTAAAATATCAAACCTCTGGCGCTTACAGTAACTTATTCAGTTAAATATAACGGGATTCGTGTCGACTTCCGGTTAACCGGAAGTGCAAGAAATTTGAGAATATTTTAGAAAGAAAGTAAGTACCAAATTATTGCGAACCCAAAATTTTCAAAACTATTTCGTTAAGTCCGAAAACTTCTAGCTAGCCAGTTCCGTGGGAAACCCTGTATAATATTTCCAGGATTTTACTTCAATATCCCATGATATATGAGACTATACAGCGTGGCCTAATTAATATGACCGGTAGTGTATGTACAACACCGTAAAGTCTGTTTGCTTTTTCAATTGAAGATAAACAAACATCTGTTGCATAATTAGTATGAGCTGCATTATCATTTTTAATATTAATAGAATACAGTTCTAGTATAGACGGCTTCAATAAAGATTATAGAAATTACCCGCACGTCAACTTGAAAAAAAATGGTGCCTTCCCATGTCGATAAGTCATGAATAATGTATCTGATCAATTTAAATTCTTGTTGGCTTTTTTCCTGACAGTCCCCTACTAATTTTAATTGAGCTGTCACCGGCATTAAAATATTCAAAACCATCTCCTTGTCTATTTCTATCTTCTCTATTCCGTTGGTTTTAATTGACAATCGAAGAGGACTTATTAAGGTGCATTCCTTCCAGCTTTATTTAGAATTTAGTATTTATAAAAAAAAAATAAATCTAAATTAAGCGAAAAAATAACTTATCACGATTTTCAATTAGAAATTAAATTGATTTATCCTGGAATAGTCGAAAATTTCATCCTGTCGTCATATAACGAAATTAAGTAACAGATTTGGATGTAAATTCGATACTTTATACGAGACGCGTCTATTGGACGACGGATATCCATTAGAGATAAAGCGATTTTCCCAATAGCCTCCGAGTAAGTTCGTTTTTATTTTATTTTATTTTTTTGAATAAACGCACGGATCTGAATCCGTTTTCCTTGACCGGCATACATATTGCTAATTTCATTTCATTCAATCTCGTTTAGTATTCCGTATTGGTGTAGCAGAGAGAAAATTGCTGCGGGTATCGGTTTTTCCAAGATTACTATAAGTGGGCCGTTTAGATATGGCAACGAAGCTAGAGAGAATTGCAATTAACTGCATATGTTTAATATGTTGTAATAATGTTAATTATTCCCTGGTTGTTCCTGAAAAAAGAATAATGGAAAAATTGTAGACTATGCAGTTGGTGGCACTTTATGGTCATATTATTTCTAGTTTGCTCCTCAAAGTGGCAAAGATCTGCTCACCCTCAAAACTCATAGCTAGGAAGATAGTTAGGTACAACTAAGTTTATTACTTTGTCTGTAACCACCTCAAGAAGATGGACAAAATGGCACAAATTATTATGTGCGACTTGACAGAAGCATCACCACTTCCATTAGGAGCATTTGGAACTGTTTGAAGCTAGAGTCGTAGCCTCCAAAAAGGTAGCGGACTTGTTCAGAAGCTTAGGAATCATTAGGACTAAAAGATGAAGGATGTTCACAAATAGATCTCTTGATAGATAGCAGTAAGGAGAGGCAATGACCGCTTTGTCAATCCATTCCACTCTAATCTACGTTAAGACTAATTTTGTTAGGCCAGAAAAGATTTTCAACTTATTATTGCCTATTTAAAATGTAAGAATTTCTTTTAATAATTATGATAATCTCCTAGAGTTTAAGAAAAAAAAATGCAACAATAAATTTCCTTAGCTTTCCATAACTTTGTTGATTTTCAACTTTGTGTAACGTATATAGATTTTCATAGACTTAAACCATTCCAATTTCCAAATCATAAATTCCCTTTGTTTGATCACCCAAACTTATGTGTTCTAGGAATTGGGATTACTCTTGTATTTCGAGCAATAGATCTCCACAAAACTTTGCTCTACTGGGAAACTAGTCTGGATGTAATTTTTGCAATGGCATGAATACAAAAATGATGTAACTTGAGATAGCAGAAAACAGTTTGTCTTTCTTAGAAGAAAAAACCCAATTCCAAGGACTTCTCAGGAGTCTCTTGATATACTCCTGCCATCTTCCCTCTCCTTGGCTGCCGCTCTTCACTGCGACCAATGATATCTGTTCGAAACAGAATTGGCAGTTATCGCTGGTCACCTTGTCCATATCCTTAAGGCAAGTATGAGTACACAAAGGGTTTGCTTTTCTTTGCAAGACTATCGTAATCACTGTAGTAACGTCTTCTAGACATTCTTGGGTACCATGCTCAGAAATTATCGGGCTAGTAGTTAGATGCAAGTTATTGATATGACTAAACTGAAATCAGCTGGAAGCTAAATGAAATGGTGCTAATACAAGCAGTGCTTTCCAGGAGATGGAATGTAGAAAAATGTTTGGCATTTGTATTATTTGAAGACCTTCTACAAAATAATCTTTTTCGAGAAAATTCGGCCAAAATCATTTGAAAAATTTCAGGAACTAAATCCCCTTTTGCAGTATTTTCATATTTTAATTCTTGCATTAGTTATGGGATAAGAACTTTACTGTGGAATATTGATAGACAATAAGTAGACAGTGGTTGGATGAAGAATTCTTCACTCAAGAGTTTGATTCAACATACAAGTTACGAGAAGCCATCTTCGTCAGCCATATTGGCTCTATGTATTTGTAGCTCGTTAAAGAGCTCTTTTAACATATTTTTTGTTGATACCAAAATCGACAACTTTGAATCATCTTAGTTATTAAGGCATTTTATTATTTTTGTGAATATTTTTGCACATCGTTCTTCTCTTTTTCTGGCCTGCTCTTGTTTTACTTTAACGTTTTTCTGATTGCAAGAAAAACATGTGCAAGTTGCACTAAACACTATACAAATCCGCTGCCAATTATAAAATAGAAAATCCCCATAAAAATTCAGACGTAACGCATCTGCTTTGGCCTTCGAACGTGGTAACTGAATTGAACATTTTTACAGGGTGGTCCACGGGAAATGGACGTTTTTTAAAGAAACATAACTTCATTAATTTTTGAAAAGAAAAATAGTTATGAACACATAGCTAACCAGTAGTGCCATTTTCAGATACTAAAATACGGAAAATATTGTCATGTAATTGAAGGCCATTTTCACAAACGCACACTTGGATTCGTTCTCGATAATTTGCATCCACTCTTTCTAACGTTGCTACATCAATTTCTTCAATTCGATTACGGGTAGCGGTCTTCAGCTGTTCTAGTGTGCGAGGCATGCCTTCGTACACGCGCGATTTCAAGTATCCCCAAAGATAAAAGACACAAATGGAAAGGTCCGGGGACCGAGGAGACCAGGAGACATTGCCAAAGCGAGAAATTATCCATTTAGGGAAAGCGGCTCAAATAACATCCATGGAAGTTCTAGCCGTGTGAGCAGTGGCCCCATCCTGTTGAAACCACACGTCCATCCTGTTGATTTCTCGTCTCTGAAGTTCTGGTAAAAAACAGTTCTCAAACATGTTTATGTAGCGAGCATAATTAGCGGTCACTGTGACTCCATGCTTTTCGAAGAAAAAAGGTCCGAATAACCCGATTTTGGCAACACCACACCACGCTCTTACTTTCGGACTGTGTAGTCTTTGTTGGAACCCACGGGGATTTTCTGAGGCCCAATATCTGTAGTTTTACTTATTGACTATTCCGTTTAAATAAAAATGAGCTGCATTGCTCATGATGACGGTCAAATCCTCGTTTTTTGGAAACATTGCATGCATTGTTTCAGCAATGTAAGACGTTGCTCATAGTCTCTTGCATGCAACTCTTGAAGCATCAATAATTTGTATGGGGGAAAACCCAAATCTGGGAATCTCACCATAACGTCCGATGTTGAAGTAACGCCTGAAGTGTCGTTGCGTTGCGATCATTGACTCATCACTTTTCACAAACGTCATAAATAAATACGCGGTGTTGTACAGTCCATAGCGGCATGTTGGATACTAAACGGCATCGTATGATAAGTATTATAGGCACCTTCCATAATCTCCCCTCCCCTTACTTATCAAGTACTACGTATTCTAAAAATATCCGTGTCCGGTGGACCGCCCTGTATTTGGAGGCATCTGCCTTCATTCTATTGGTTCGAAAATTCTTTAGGTTCCTAAATATTCTAATTATAATCTGGAGGAGCGTAGTGGAGTTGACAGCAAAATATTGGCATCCACACCTTGCTAGCAATAATCGAAGAAGCCTTTTCCAAAGTGTCAAAACAGACGTCAGGAAAGTATTGCGCAATAAGATGACTATCTGGAATTCTTCTTCTGTTGTTGGGGCTCAATTGATGTTGGTGATTTTCAGTTTTGTTTAGAATCCAACAGTAGAAGGTTGGATTGGTAAAATTGCTACCAATTTTCGTAACTTTAGGAATACCATTCCCACTAATTTGGAGACTCTTTTGGTGTTAGTAAACGGGCCAAATGGTTTAATTAATATTTTGAATATTAGGCTTCGGTTTTCCTTCAGGCTTGGGATATATTTGTGCGAAATTATACTTGCTTATATCCTATTTCTGTTGCTAATTTTACTTCATAAATAATTTGTTTGACTATATTGTTGGTTGATTGATGAAAAATGATTAATTTCATATTTAAGAAATACAAAATCTTCAATCTATTTCATGGTCTCTAGTTTACGATACGCCCAATGAAACATTTTTTCCAAGATTAGAGTTAGGGACATCTGATTAGAACATGGACCTGTCTGAGAAGAAAAGATAAGGTCTCGTTTATTGTACTTATAGTATGATGGACCACGTTTGTACAGGAAGTCGCTTTTAAGGGTTGAATTTTAACCCCTTACGTATCAAATTCCTACCAACACTAGATATGAGAATTTATCTAACACGCCACTTAAGTAAGAATTATATTAGAAACATTAAAATTATTTACTCCTACATGAAACTCCTACAAGACCTTAGCAGATCAATAGAAAATTGCTCACAGTCAGTACTGTACAGTATACATACGTACCCCACCGAGAAGCAAATATTTAGCGTTATAACATTTAGGTCAAGTACGAACACATTCCTTTACACAGTCTGAAAACTCCGTTTTCACTACAGGAACCTTTTACGAGATATTTATATCAATTGCCGGATATTTTAAGCAGGAGTGTATGTAAATTAGATGCAAACGACATCTGAAATGTAAATTTTCCAGCTACTCGTCGTAATTTCACCTTTTTAAATACAAAATTTTAAATTAAATATTCAAAAGTACTGCAGGAACTTTAATGCATGCATCAACCGTCGTGTGCGCTTTCTTCATATCTCACGTAGCTAGGGTCTTTCGGCGTCAAGAGGAAACCGAATATCCGGACAGTTTGTAGGTAGGTACTACATACAACATACACATACTCGTATATTCTCGTTGGTAACTAGATAATGTGTGTGTGTATTTTATGAAAGGTGGTAAAAGCTGACATCGTCGAAGTTTTTCTTTGTCGTTTCTGTGATGAATTGTAAGCCCTTTGATGCACTCACTCTACATCCACTAAATTCAATTTCAACCTGGAGTAGTTCGTTTTTTTCATACTACCTCCAATTTTATAACTAGCTCAATAAATAGAGGACGGCCAGCTGTAAGTTTAACGTTTGCGTTCGATAAAATAACCCATGGGAACACCACAAATGTATTTTAAATTGGTGATATTATCATTGTAATTAGGTATTTAAATGTCTGCGGGTTACAATATTTACTTTAGCTATTGGGTTCGATTTTTTTGTATCGATCAACACCTGCCATATTTTCTCTCCTAGTTTACTTAATCTAGTTTGTACTCCCAACTAGAACAGTCACAGGGTACTTCATATATTTTATCTAAATTTCCGACGAAAAACAGGGCCCGCCTTTCAGTTGCGTGATCAAGCCGTTTTCATGTGGATTTCTTAATTGGGCATTATGATAATAGACCACCTATGTTGAGTAACACCACGTAAAGTGACCGCATAATCCGGAGTCGTAAATTTATTATAATTAGTATCAACTTAAAATTCAATTAGAGGGAAGTAGACTGAATCGATAGTAATAAATGTTTTGATATTAAAATTAATTATTCGAATACATTTTTAGTAATTACATGTGTGTATGCTCGTTTGTAGCTTTTAGAAATACAACAATAAGTAGAGTTTATAATTCTATAAATAAAAGAAAAATGCTAACACATTTGATTCAATAATTGTGTCAAAAGGCAGTAATACCAAATTTCAAGTAAATGTGTTTACAAACATAATTTTTTAATGAAAATTTTACCATTTCCTTTTCCTTTATGCACTTATCTTATGTTGCTGATGTGGGATTTAATAAAAAATTATACAAATTTACCAAAAAATGAATTCACGTTGGCTGCAAAACTTTGCTTAAATTCTACCTATTTTCAATACAACGACAAAATATACAAACAAATTTTTGGAACTTGAATGAGTTCTCTGAATGTTACGTAGATCAAACTAGACAATAATTAAAACAACGACTTTATAATCATCAATACACTGTAACGGATAACATAAACGCAGAACTTGCTTTGTCTAAGCATTCTAAAGAATTACGAAATAACTTTGGTTTTAAAAATGTTAAGATTAAAAAAAAGAAAATAGTTATAAAAAGAGATTAATATATGAAATGATATACATTCAAAAAGAGAAAAACGCGGCCAATTTTAGGACAGATATTGAAAATTTAAGTATTACATATTTATAATAATTTAATCATCTAATCACGCCTGAATTTTATCAAATTGAGCTCTTGACTAGGTTTTTTGCCATGTTTTTCTCTAGTCCTTGAATTCCCAGGATTGTTAGCCATTAATTGACACGAATTAAATGTCAATTTTATTCCACTGAAGGAGTTGTCTAACGAAAACCTAATAAATAGGTTCTGGAATAAATTGATTTTTAATCGAATTAAAAGTGTT
>ML218433.1:0-25556 GCA_004785975.1 Popillia japonica
TTTTTTGTTTTATGCTGAACCGGAAGCTCTAAATTTGCTGATAACGCTTTTATGACATTTTTAGAGGGTGCGTCGAATAAACGACAAATATTATATCGATTTCAAAACTGTCGCCGAGCCATATGAATCATTGTTTTTGAAATAGACCCTGATTATCCACGGTTACTTACAAATGCACATTTCTGTAGTACCTACCGGCACGCGTTCCGTGCCACAAACTCGCCTGGTTTCGAAACGCGGTACATCTAAAACGAGAGATTTACTCTGGGTCACCTTGTATGTACCATTCATATTGGACCTACATATAATAGAGCCTAGCATCTGTAGATCCAAATTGAATCCATCAAATATAACGAACAATGTATAGTTTTCTACTGAAGAGAAAGCAAAACCTTGACAGTTAAATACATCAGGTGATTGAAGGTATTAGAACTGATCAAACCTTTAAGTTGTTGAAACTTTGCCGGCCACAACAAGCAAATCAATCAAAGTTACTGTTTTATCGGGAAGTCTCGTGAGTTATTCAATTGAGCACATCGAGTCTAGTGTCTCTAGAAAACTCTGCAAGTATAGATAATTTTCCTGGGCCATTCACTTACACCTATAGAAAGAAGTGGTCAAATAGTTTTCAAACAACAATGTATTGAAACAATCCGACCTTTTCTTTTCTTGGATCTACAAGCACTCTAAATTAATGCCAGCCCCACAAGCAGCTCCCAGAGCTAATGTTCACTGATAGGAATAACAATTCCGAATCAGCAAAAAATTTACTATGTATTGGTGATTTTTATACCATACCAACTGCAAAACTAATATTTGGTAGATTGAAGAATCTACTAATCCCAATTTTCTCATAGACAATCTGATTTCTAAAGTACAGAGTTATGGCTCAGAGTAGGTTGCGCGAACAGCTCTAATATCCTTATAACCATATATTTGCAAACAGTTATTAGGTACATCGTGAATAATAAATGTTTAAACATATAAGACATTATTCTCTAATGCATTTTCTTATTCTATAAGTAATGCAATAGGATATTTAATAATTCTTCTTGCAATTACACTATCATTTTTAAGTATGTATTTACATTTGAGTTTAACGAAATTAAAGGAACTAAAGTAAATACTAGACTAATAACAAAAAAGAAAAAGAAACAACGTGAGTACGAGAGTAGAAGCAATGGAAAACAAGTGAAAGAAAAGGCGACATGGATATTATAGATAATTGTCAAATTTTTATATGATTAGTGCGATGGCGCAATGATTCCATTATTACGGAAATAATTTCCGTTCCGATTCGTACCTACTCATATTTCTTCGTTTTCGACTCATATTACTTAGGCAATGCTTGTGTAGGACGTAGGAGCACTTCATTGGTCTGTATCACTTACCGAAACGGGATTGCGGATTCTAACAGAATTTTTTTACTTGCTTCAATTAAACACTAACTTTAATTTTCTCATAGAAATTTTTTTGAATTATTGTGAATAACTCTGCTCAATTTGATTAATTTATTCTGTTTGCAAATATTTTTGTAAACATTTTTATAAATAACTGTGGAGGTGTAACGGACTGGCTTTTATATAATTCTATCCCAGACGTACGATCTATTATAAAATAAATTATAAGTAATATATGTATTTTTTATGACCTTTTAACTTATCTTATTATCCAGATAGTTTTTCCACTTTTAGGTCAATGATAACACGCAATTTTAACAAAAGTCAAATTTATTCCAAAACCTTTACAAAATTTATAATCTGGTTTTCGTAACAACTTCTTCAGTGGAATAAAATTGACATTTATTTAGTGTCAAAATATAAATAAATAACTAGCCATGCCTATCAACAAAATTATCTACAGACAAAGAAATTCAGTGATATATAGGATTATGTTTACAATATATTGGACAATTTAAGATATTTTGAAATGTAAATTTATAATCATAACACTAATGTTCCTTATATCAATGTATTTTTTTGTCAAGGTCTAACAATTCTGTTCGAGGACTAGGGAAAAACATGGCAAAAAAACCTAGTCAAGAGCTTAATTTTATAAATTTGACTTTTGTTAGAATTGCGTGTTATCATTGACCTAAAAGTGGAAAAACTATCTGGATAATAAGATAAATTATAAGATGAGCAGGGCGCCAACACGATCATTCGTAAATTACCTCTTTTCTTGTTTTATAGCTATTTAAGTAATAGCAATGACGTGTGTGACGATTAAATAGAATATTATAATTTTGACCTGGGCTAAGTAAACGGAGAACACAAAGTCTCAGAATAAGGGCAGCTTAAGCGTTACTTACCTTATACAAAATCTTTTCCTCTCTCCCAGGGCGTCTAGGTACTTAAGTGCAATATTAACTTAACGGTCAGTAATGATTAAAAAAATACATTGACACAGTAATAGAATATATTCAGAGTTTTATACGAAATGATAAACAAAAGCAATAAACGATCTATGAACCTCTTACGTGCTAAATATACATATGTATATACATATATTTATGTCCGAAATACTATAATTAAATGAATATGCGAAAAATATAACAAAGAAAAAAGATTTATCAATAAATATATGTAGTTTGTTGCAAAAATATTTAGAATGCCATACAAAATGGGGAAAACACAAATACCTGGGGCTGTTGCTGCGTTGAACGCCAGCGTTTGGTGATGTTGCTGGTTTTCTTGGGTAATTACGGCCTTTTCCTTACTTGTGGCAAACGGTTTCTTAACTTCCGGGTTATCCCTGCTGCTTGGGTTATCTTTTTTTGGTTTTGATAAACCCTTTTCTTTTGATTTAGCAAGAACTGGACTGGGTTACTAACTTAAACCGTTGGAGATACGTTGTTGCACCTTACTATTTTACTTAGCGCGACTCCCCACCTTGTCGTTCACTTCCCCAGGCTATCAACAAACTAACTATGCCATCGTTTTTTAATGTACGCATGAAGTTCACCGCGACATGTGGAACCCTGGTGATGTCATAGTCATTTCATACACTTTGTTTTCTTTAATGTTTTATATGTGTGGCGCCGAACGACGAATTCTGTATACTTTTACAGTTTTTCTGGCGCCCTCACAAACTCTTCACAATTAATGAGTTATGATTCTTAAAACTAAACTTAAATTCTAATGTACAGGGTGGCCAGCAAAGAATGCAAAGTGCTGTATCCCGTAAATTACTCGTCGGAGAGACTTGCGGAAAAAATATATTACTAAAGTGGACAAAAGAAGACCGTGGAAAATATTGTCAGATTTCCAAGATAGCCGCCAGAGGGCGTAACCGTAATTTTAAGTTTATAAAGTGATTTTTCACTGAAATCTACCCTGTAAATGTTACAAAAAAATATGTGCCTTTTAAAGCTAAGCTTTACTCGAGCAATTTTTGACATATCTATTAAAATAAACTGGTGGGGAGTAATTTGAGCTGGCCACCCTGTACAAATATATACAGTCGGTGATATGGGAACATTTTGTATAACCGCGAATTTATTCAGGGTTTAGAGGGGTAACTAACGCCAATCTGCCCATTCGGAGTGGTTACCGAAATCTTGAATAAAATCAAAATTACACGTCCCATTACAGAGTGCACAACTCCCTCCTTTCTGTATTTACAGCGTACTATCGCATATTTAGCCAATATTCCTAATCTGTAGTCAAATGAAAAAACGGGTTTATCCTAATAGTGTTAATTATAAATTTAACGAAAGTATGCTTAATATTGCTGTTGTGTTAGATATTCACCTAGCATAGAAAATTTATTCTCCCAAAATATGTGTCTTTGAATCAAGAATTTATAATGCATTTAAGTGATAGTGATGCAACTACACCATTTGCAGTTGTATTGCAGAAAGAGTCAAATTTATTTCAGAATTTGTCAAATGAATTTCAAATTTATCGATTTAGTTTCAGAATGTATCATTTGTAATTCAGATTTGTTGCTTTAATTTCAGAATGCGTCTGTTTAATTTGAAAAAGTGTTAGTTGTCATTCAGAAGATATCAAATGTAATTCACAAAATTATGTTTCTATTCGACTGCATCACATTAGCTTATTTCATGGGTAATTATCTGTTATTGTGAGAAATTTTCAACAACTGGTAAATGAGAAGTGATTATTTACATGATATGCCGCTAAAACAGCTGGCATTTGTACTTACAATACCACAAACAGAAGCATGTCCACTATAATCCGTATTGTACTCTGACGCGTATTGTTGTCATTCCGTCTATTACATCTAATCCAATCGCCCTTAGTGCTTGAGTGACAACAATTAACTAAGTGCAGAAGTTATCGCAGATAATTATCGGTTTGGTGTACACATTCACAGGAACGTCTGTTGTAATACATCGACCTTCTGAATATTGTATCTAATTATATGCAAATTAAACTATTGCATATAGTATAGAATATCTTTTTTGCTTAAACATAATGGCAGAAGTACATTTCTTACCTGATATAATCTAAAGGGTAAAGTAGAAGTTAATTAATTACTAAGTATGTTTCTAGAATTAACCAAATTTAATTTGATGTTGAAAGCCGCTTAAACTGGCCAACCGTTCCACAAAATATCCATTTCAGTAATTAGACTTTAGTTATAATCAATGTTCAGTAATTTAATTATTAATAGTGTAGGGATAGTAACAGGTCTACCTTCTCCAAACCATTGATCAGCGATTTGACGCGTTGTATCAAAACGATCTGGCAGAGCTAGTCGAAGGCACCTATCTTGACACTCTGTGGTACATCTCAGTTGACCAGTTGGTCTTCTTCGTGTCCCTCTACCTTCTTCTGTCCGCACACGACTCCTAGGCATTACCGTCATTGCAGTACAATTAACATGACGGCCAATTTTGCGATAGGACAAACCAACATCTCGATAGACAACAATTTCACCCCTGTCAAAGTCACTAATACGGTGATAATTGCGACGTTTTCGAACTCTAGGCATTTTGTTACTTAAAACTAGTAGACACACGCAATAAGTAAATTTTTCTATATTAGTTAGCTTTCATGAACATGAATCTCTTCGCAAAAAAGTAAGAGGAATCTTATTCTTCACAAAAAAGTATCGCTGATAAATGATTGACACTCTTATGACAGCATGCTCCTATGATAGCTTTAAAATTACTCCTTCTGGATGTAACACTTCTAATGTCACTGAGTATACTAAAAAGTTATGACGTCTGTTTTACCTGACTGATCAATACGTAAAAAATAAGTTTGGTAGGTATACGGCAAATTTTTCTGCTAAATTTCTTCAAGTGATAGTTCTTCAGTTTCCGAATGACTCTGGTCTTTTTATACTTATTTTCTTTTAAATTTTCTTAGAAGGATGAGTATTTACATCCATACAGATTATATTATTAACTTACTTAAAACTATCAACTGCCTAGGAAGTAACCAAGCGATGCACAGCTTTCAAAATCAATTAACCTATGTTGGGTTTGAAATCTACTTTTAATCATTAATGCTTTTACTAAAACTATTAACTACTTTTAACGTCTGCAAAAGATTGGGACTTATGTAGTACTCCTTTTCTGGTTTTATATAACAGTGTGGTGTATATATCCTCCTTATTAATCATTAATTATATTTACGCTTCGCCGAAGTTAATTTATACACCCTACATTATACCGACATGCCTGCAGTAAATTCAGACTAAACCAATTTTGTTTGCAGAATATTAAAACTTATGACATTATTACCCATGGGCGATGAAAACTGCGCGCCATATTTAGTATGCTGCTAGCTTATGCAATGTAGCCTATAACGCCGTTGTACTGTTAATGGGACCGAATATTTGACGGTTTTATTAGGCGACGAACAAATTGATATGAATGGCTATTTGGAAGGCACCGTTGAGTCGAGTCTGGATTGGGATGTTTTGCTACCGATTTCAGTAAGTATCTAATTTGACAAAATCTTACTGTATTAGTTAGTATGTTCCTTACATTTACTAATTATTTAAAACAGGAACAACGTGAATTATAGGTATGTGTGTTTAGAAATATGGGATTGAACATATTATTCTCTAACACAATTAACGAAGATAATTTCTTCATAAATGAATTTATGGAATTCAGTTTCAGAAGGTAGTTTTAGCTATTAATACGTGTAGGTTTGTGCGACAATGACCGAGAACAGAAAAATGACCGACTTTATGCGCAAATTAAAAAAAAAATTGGTGCGTGTAAAAGAGAGATTTCAGAATAGAACGTATTAACAAGTAGGTACTACCACCAACTTGAAATGAAAATCAAATTGAATATTTAATTTGCAACGGACAGTAAATTCTACATTCTAAATAACTTGTTCTGATCCAAATTGACCCAATTTATGATGTCAAAATTGAGATCGTACATATCATTATTCAAATGTCGATGATGACGTCTGCTACAAGGCTTATGTTAGTTGGTTTGAGAAGAACCTAACAAATTATTACATATATTGTCGGGCCAAACACACCGTTGAACACGTTTGATTGGAATGGCGCCAGTTGCAAAAATTCAAAGAATTCATTTAGCCGTTTAGCCATCTAATGAAACAGAAACAGACGAATGAACAAGCCGCAAGACAATAGATTAACTTAGTCTCAAATGCGTAGTTATCCGGTAAGAGATTTAGAGTTACATTACAAAAAAAAGTAACTGTAATCTTAACTATGGCTGAAACAGGCCACTACTACGGGTATGTTTGTTATAAAAAAAATGTACAAATGTTAGTATTAATCAAAAGATCTACATAATAAGAAAAAGTGAATATTAAATACATATCTATCCAAATGTTAGATAAGTACTAAATAAAACATTTTTAGCAATTCATTTCTTCTTGCTTCTTACTAAGTTAAAATATTAAGCGTGCTACTTTTCGGAGATTTTCATAAAGAAGCAGTTAAATTCAAATGAAATTTTCCTGGTAACTTTTAATTGAAAAACGAGACATTTACAAGTTGACAGTCACGATACCGGAGACCCGATTTAGTAATAAAAGAAAACTCAAAAATGGAAAATTACATAAAGTCCATCAGAATTATTTGTCGTATAAAAATGAGAAAAGTAATAAAAAGTTAAAGGAATTACGAGAAATAAGAGCCTTAAAACAATATAAAGTTTCCGGTGCCGAATATCAAGAGGACGGGCTTTGGACACAGAATAGCAAGAACGCTTTTAAAAAGTAGATTAAAGGACAAACGAATTTCGTTAGTCATGAAATGAATTTCATAAAATATCAGACTTTCATACAGAATAAATAAAACTATATGATATTGTATTATACAACTCTGTTATTATACTGAAAATGTAAATTTGTAACGTCAGAAATTTGAAATACTTGTTCCTTTAACAGTCCTGAAATTCCTTTCTCCTCACTGTGTCACAAATAGCTTCATTAGACTAATTTTACAATGCTGAAAAATAAAATTATATGTAATATCGAAGGCTTCCACCGCCCGAGTCTCTATAATGAAGGTTTCCGGGTGTTGACTGTGTCATGGTTAATAAAATATACAGTACAAATAAAAGTGTCAGAAGGTTTTCCCCTCTAGCGTGGTTCACACGTTGAGTTACCGTGACCTTCTGGTACCCTCCCTAGATACTCTCTTTGCTCCTGAAGAAGCCACTTACATTACGCGGCGAAACATCAAGTTCTTTATTGTATATCTTGTGCATTATATTTTTATTTGTACTGTATATATTTTATTAACCATGACACGGTCAACACCCGGAAACCCTCATTATAAAAGTATAATGTAGACCTAAAGTTTTGGCAGGTAACGGATCTTGCCTCTGTCGTTCAAATGAACACAACGCTGTTTTGTGTCCAAGGATTTGGGAAGTCCTTCAGATGGCGTTAACAATGTAAACCAGTCAATTGAAGTAGCTTTGTCAGTTTAGTAGTAGTAGTAAGTAGTCGTACCGTGTAGCCTTTTCATGCTTGCTTTTACTTTTACCGATTTTCGCCATATTATCTTTCATTGATATTTTTGGAGGAAGTCTTCGATATTTTTATATAAGGATTTGAACTGGTTAGATTTGAAACGTGTGAGCCGTTCTATTTGGCTGGGTTCTTGTCCACAAGAGCAACCACCAAATGGTTAAGTTGTTGCGGATTTAATGTCGAATTGTCATTCAAACATCAAAATATATTTAGCAATAGATTACGAGGATTAATTTAACGACACTGAGTAACACTGTATCTATTATTTTCAGGTATGATGTAGGTATACAGTTCAGCAATTATTTTTATTGGTTTTAGCGATTTTTCAATTTTTACTAGGTTATAGTTGGGACTCGCCATTAAATATACCATTTCTGAATACGGTCACCTCGAATAGCTTTAGCAGCAGTTCGCAAACTCAAAAGTCCCAAGGCCGTATAATAAATGTCTGGTCTAGAATCGCTGTAAGAGATGAGTTTAACTAATAAGTGTGTTGTTGCTGCTCTGTATGTTCTTTGACAATAGTGTAATTTGTTGTTATTTTTTAAAGCGACAAGACTATTAAACTAAAGAAAGTATCAAGTAGGTTTTGAATAAGACAACATTTTATTGATCTCAACCAATGCTAAAATCATTAGTGCGCTGGTTCTAAATCTATACATTCGGCTAAAGTATTATGCAGAAATCATTGTTCATAAAGCATCTAAGATACTACCAACAATAAGTAACCTAAATATAGATATAAGAGTATTTTTACGTATTACCAAGAACTGTATGATACATGCGTATATGTATGTACAAATAGAAATTCTTTAACGTTGAACCTTACGTAATACATAATACATATATATGTGTATGCATCATCTCGTATATACAGAACTATACACAGAACCAGTAGAGGAACTGCTACGTGGACAAATAACTAAGACGTCAGATTTATGAAAGGCACTCAAACTTTGGCAAACTTTAGAACTTCAACGTATGCCCCCCTTATGTATGCTTGAAACTGTTTAACGTAATAAAGTCCATAACAATGTTAGGTTAGTAAATTTGAAAGCTAAACCAATTGTGTCGCTAAAACATGCAATTAATAAGGACGTCCGAAACTTTAACAGTTTAAGTGAAATTTCGTGTACTGCGTTGAGTAAGGTTGTATCCTCACATAACAAATTCTGCTAGTGACTGACATACTGGATAAACTATTATCTGCAATTTTTGTAGTTGATATACTTACAGTACTAATATTGTAATTTTTGCGCATGAAACTTTGCTTCAAATATTCTGTCAAATTTTGAAAATATTTCCTCCAAGAAAAAGTCTACTTAAGAATGATAATAAATAATTATGCGCTGCATAGTAAGATCACAAAATTTGTGATTTGTGAAAAAAAAATAAAATAACTATAACTTACTCCCAATCGCTATGCCATTTGTCAAATGTGGAGAAACGTGAATCTCCTTCCTAGTAGCTTATATGTTTTCATTCTCGCCACCCATCGTCGTTTTCTTTTGTGATAAATTAGGACTAAAATTAAGCATTTTTGGCTGCGTATAAGAAATAACAATGGAAATCCTGAAACGCTAATGAGTTTGAAAAATATCTAGTATTAGAAAAATCGAACGAATGAGTTATTCAAATTGTTGAAATGGAAGATGTTATTCAAAAACTAAAACGCAATTCTGGGCCTGAACAACTACGTCCAAGCTGGAACTGATTCCTATTTAGTTAATGCAGGTTATCAACATGTGTAGACATAAAAAACGAAAGATTGCTCCATCTTTTCGACTTAATATGTAAGATTTGATGTTGGATCAGAGATAAAAGTAAACGTTCATCATTAAGCTACCCAGTTGTACAAAAAAAAATATAGCAGTCGATAATTGGTGTTAAAACACTATTCCACCTAGCGGAGCCGCTCGGTAAAAAATACGGCGATAGCAAAAGTTCAAACTCGCTGCGTAGGCTCGTCTATAGGAAGCCTTGGTGTTCTGCAAATTTTATGGATGTATCTTCACGTGTTCAGATTTGGGTGTGCTCGTCAATTATTGGCAGCAGTGTGTATTTATTTCGTGAAATCAACAAGTTAAGGATCTGATGGGAGTCAAACATCCCAATATTATTAAAACTTGTTAGAAACCACCACTACCATTCAAATACAGCAATGTAGAACTTCTTTCTCTATATATCGGACGGTATAAACTTACGATCAATTCACAAATATTCACTGGATCTCTTGGTGCCGAAGTAGAACTCTAGAACACTATCACGATAATAAAACTGCCTCGCAGTTTTATTATCGCCTTGATAATGACAGCATTGCTGTCGAAAGGCGTTGGCACTTATTCAAGTGTTTGGTGTCCTTTGGGTGATAGTGATCTAGAGTTACGATCAATTGTTCTTGCCTCTGTGACTATCAATGCAAGTTCGATATTTATTGGCGTTCGTATTAATGCTAGTATTTGATGTTGCATATTAATCTGATCAGAATATAAAACGATAAACGCAGTATTTTTATTTAAGCGTATCTTATACAAACATGAAACAATATTTTAGGGAATGGCTTCAGCTTCTAGTGCAGGTTATTCTTCATGGCCAGGACGGCCGCTAGAGCGAATTCCACGAGGACAGCATTTACCAAAACTGCTTTAGTTTTGCGCGTGGACTTTTAGTTTAGTTGTTAATAAGCACGAGAAATTGCGTCAAAATAGTCTAGAGAAATGAAATTGTTTGTTCATGAAGGCATTATACCGGAACCGTCTCTAGAGTTCACTATTTTAGCTAGGTACTTTTGTCACCAAGTACTCATTTGATGGAGTTATTTCCACTAACTCTGATATCATACAGGGAAGGCATCAAACAAATCCGTGATTTGATATGGAAAGAATATAATTGGTAATATACAGGCTGTCCCGCTAATTAATATGTATTTTACAAAAATATGTATTCGTTAGGAAACGTTCTTCTTTCTATTACAAATATAGATCTAACTATATTGATATAAAATTCTTTAATATGGCAGAGATGATCCTGTTTGATGACAGATCACGAAATATTACACAATTGAATTTTCTTTTGCAGGGAGCACTAAAAGGAAATTGTATGTTAAAGGTCTGAAATATAATATCAAGCAATCAACAGGCTAGGTGATCGTGTACGAAGAGTAGGCGGACTCTTGTTATGAGGCAACCAAAGATACGGAGTTCAGTAGCAGAATCCAGCGATTATGGCACGACGAGCAATTGTAATTAAATACACAGCATAAACAGCAGTGGTAATCCGACAAGCAATAGCGCTTTAAAAGCTACTATACTTGGCACCTACCAGAGCTTAAAGAGATAATTAAAACAAGCAATGAGATATGCATAAAATTCAGATTAAGTGCTTTAAGGCGGTATATATGAGGACGCGTCGAAATGTTTCCGGAATCGGCAAGAAAAACGCAGTATTGGTGTGGTTACTTATTTTTATTTTTCGATGTAGAAGAACCGATACACTTATTCAAACGGTGCTCCAGTCTCTTCAAGCCGTCAGAAAAATTGCATCTTTCAAGGTTTAATATCCAACCGGCTGCGTAGCGCAGTGCCTAGCGCGCTCGCTTCACTGTCTGTTGGTATCGGGTTCGGACCCCGGTGCGTTCTTTATGAATTTGGTTTTCTGTAGTTTCCCAAATTCCACGGCAAATGCGGAAAGAAAACATCTTAGGTCGGTCTACAGCCGCAGCCGTAATAATAACACATGACCAGCCGATGCCCCCTGTAATTGGCGCCTGCTGCTGGGGGACGCTAACGCATGGATTATTATTATTATTATATGTAGCGGCAATGACCTCGTCAATTGAGGCAAATCTCTTTCCTGCCAGTTTTTTTCCCGTTTTGGCATAGGAAAAAGTGGCTGGGGGTTAGATCCGGTAAATATGGAGTATGAGAGATTAATTCGTACTGCAAAGCATTCCATTTGGACACGACGATGCGAAATGAATGAGCCAGTGCAATGTGGAAAAGTAATCTTTTCCGCTGCAAACCAGGCCATTTCTCCTTCAATACTGCATCAAATCGAGTCGATAAATCGCTGTAGTATTGCCTCCTAATCGTCCTTCCCTTCTGCATATAGTCGATGACGATCACACCTTGGGAATTCCACAAATTGTCGCTGTAACTTTTCCGGCCGATGGAACGGTGTTTGGTTTCTTCGGAAATAGTTCGCCCGTAAAAGTCAGTGGTTCGAATGTTCATTGGTCTCCGGTATGTAGTACTCCTCATCCACTGTGACGAAACGCATGAAGAAATCCCTGCTTTTGCTTGAAATCCTAGCTAGACACTCCTCCGAAACGGTCACGGTTTTTTGTTTCGTTGTGAGCAAACGCAGTACCCATCTCGCCGAAAGCTATTTCAAACCGAAGCTTTTGTGTAGGATTTGGCCAAAACATTCTTCTCAGATGCCTGTTGTTTTTGTTATCTCTTTCAGCTTTAATCGACGATTGGCTAACATGACATCATAGATTGTGTCGGCCAATTCGTCATTGGTAGCGGTTTTTGGGGATCCATTGCGTGGTTCGTCAATTGTGCTTGTGCGGCCACGGTTAAACGTATTCACTGGGAAGCTGATGGTACAAAATAAAACAAATGAGTACATCCACCATAAACCTCTCCTTTCTGTGACTGCACGAAGTTTGTGCTTATCTATTTTTGCAAAAGAGCCTGACTTACTACACAAAACACACTCTTAAACAACAACTATTGACAGTAAACGTCTGAAATTTTGACAATTGCTATAAAAACGGTTACTCTTGCTGGCCAATAGATCCACTTCAATCTTTGTGCCCCATCTCTTGCCGATCACGGAAACATTTCAGGTCGCATTTGTACAAGTTTACAGTAAATTATTTGGAAGGGTTGAAAGTGTACAGAGGTAAGAATCAGCAATATTTGATATTTGTTAAATATGTTTTAAGTTAATAATACTTGTTTGCCTGCTTATTTTACAAAAATTGTTCTAAAACTGAAGGAAAACAACACGGAGAAAAATTTATAGTATTTATAAGTATAAATATACTGCATTTTAGTATAATTTATTGCTATATATAGGACAGCAACATAGCATACTAAATTTAACAATAAATTTATTCCTGGAAATTAAGTACCTATTATACTTCACTTTTCTATATTTTATAGTCACTTTAAGTAAATTGCCTGTACTACAATTAGCAATAATTTGTACTAACAGATTTACAAAATAGTTTTATAAGAATTAAGAATACTAATGTTGCTAGTTTAAGATAAATAAAATATTGAAATATAATGAGGGTTTCCGGGTGTTGACCGTGTCATGATTAGTAAAATATATACAGTACAAAATAAAAATAAAATGCACAATAAACATAAATACAGTAAACTCGACGTTTCGCCACTAATGTATGCGGGTTCTTCAGGAACAAAGGAGGTTAACTGGATGGGTACCAGAAGCTCACGGTAACTCGACGTGTAAACCACGCTAGAGGCGAAAACCTTCTGGTAGGTGAGGGGCGTCAGAAGGTCACGGTAACTCGACGTGTCAACCACGCTAGAGGCGAAAACCTTCTGACTGGTCTGACTCAGAAGGTTTTCGTCTAATGGAACTTGCAACTTCACGTGCACCAAACGATGCCCTCTAAAGTTCTCGTTTTAAGTTTAAAAGAAGAAATACATAGTTAGTAGAGCTTCCATTTGCAATGGATATTTCAATTTCTCAGAACCGCATTCGCGGATCGTAGCTTATGATATAGCCGAAATGGGTAGGAGTGTCTTGTCATCTAGGAGCAAACACTTTTCGATAATTTTTTTCAATGTTTTACAGTTGTCACAACAAAAACGTATAGCACGTATGTACTAGCGGCAGTTGTATAGAGTTGTTTACAGTTACTGAGAAAAATATCCCCAGAATCTTAGATAATTTGAATACTGCCAATGCCTTAATTTTCAAAGATTTATTCTGCAATATCAACATCTTCCACAGATTCTTCGCACCAGCCGCTATATCTTTGCTACAATAGAATATACAGTAAATACGTATAGACTACCGACTAAAAGCTACTCACCGAATAACTGTAGAGCTAAATATAATTATTTACAACACACCATGCAGAACAGAATGCGGTATGACTCGAATAAGGTTCACAAAACTTTTCTAAACGGACACTATTTTATGACTTATTTTTTGTATTGCACATTCTTAAAGTAAAGGATAGAATAAAGCTATTAAACACAAATAATAGAACTAAGACAAACAATCGATAAAATGAAATATAGCCCATATAATACTAACAGAAAGTATACAATAAATCGTCTTTTAATTCTCAATGGAGTTGACAGATAAAGCGTATAAATAAGAAAAGGATACCGAAAACCCCTGTTTCGAATTTAGTTTGGCGCGATTGAAATTTAAATTTTGCGTTACTTATTTATACCAGCGATGTTCTTGACGTATTTTAAAATATTCAGGATTTTATTTGACGTACGACAAGCGGCTGGTTCTGACACTACATTTTTACGAGATATATATCCTTGCAATATGATAATACACATACCCAGACTTACATAACTTCCACAAAATGAAATTTTCCCTCAGCTAAAAACGTATTTGTGAGACATACAACTGCGCACTAACACATAAAAAGTAAAAACAAACTGAAACTCTGCGGTTGAAAATAAGCATATTTTTTCTCGCTGCTTAGTTTAATTACTATGCAGACGGTGCAAAGGTCGGGTTAATCAAACTTGCTAAAGTCACATATAACACACCGCACACACACACAAGGGAAAATATGTAAGATTCTCAGTGAGTATTCCACCAACTATTTGCTTAATTACTCCTTTCTCCTAGAGCCGGTGTAATTCACATAAAATTGCATCAATGTGCACCGCCTAGAGTCTCTACTTGCTAACTAGGTCACCACTGAGGTTTATCAGCACTGTTCCGAGGCAAACATTATCTTCTGTAGAATCAACTTATATGCATAATAACATTGTGTACAAATTACGTATGACCATATGACCTAATTTAAAATAATTACAACGTTCAGATAATTAATTCACAAAATTCCTTAATTATTCGAATATGTTTGCAATTTATTTATGCTTTTTTTAGAGTACCTATCGTCTTGATGTGGTCCTTAATTTGCTCATGCAATAATATACAGGAGATACCTAATTTTCTTCGGAGCATGGAAAAGTGCTGTTCAAAGCGAAAGTGAGAATTCACAAATAATTTAAGAACTTAATATGTACAATCGCTCGCAGGGATACAATTGTCTTTATATTTTATATAAATGCTGCTACCTGCATCATCCTTCCTAATCGTATCTACACGACTAAAGAGTCGTGACATTATGTCTATGCAGATTGATTGGTTTCTCTCAAGATTCTTCGAAAACGCCATCCAATAATCTCTTTAATCTGATTTGCCCATCGCAATTGGGATCTTCCCCTAAGTCCTTTGCCGTCGATCCTACCCTGGACGATTAGTTGCTCCAAATTATCATATTCTCGCCGACTAATGTGTTCAAAATACGCAAAGATACGTCGGCGGCAAATAGTATTGGTACATTGATTCGATGTACAGGCCAGGTATGCGGTGCCCTCTACGCCAACACCACATTTCGAATTCATCGCTTCGCTGTATATCAGATGATTTTATTATCCATGATTCAGAACCATATGAAAATATAGAGAATACCAAAGTATTTACGAACGTGCTGCCCTCTTGGTGTTTTTGGTTATGAATTTATCCATCTAAATCTTTGTTGCGTTCGACATTGCTGTTCTGGCTAATGTTATCCGTCTTCTTATATCAGCTTCACATTCGCGTTTGTTGATTATGAAAGCTGAACTCGTTTACTACTTTTTGTCTGTTTTGTCGATTTCTTACCTGTGTGCTACTGTCCCTTTTAATTATCATAAGCTTGGTTTTCGTTACGTTAATTTCAAAACCGAGAGCACCACTTTCATTGGAAATCAAATCGAGGGGTATCTCGCATGATCTTTTGTTCTCAATGTTATATCATCCGCATATCTGAGATTATTTATCGTTCTTCCATTGATGGATATTCCTCCTTTAAAGTTCTCAAGTGCTCGTCTCAGTATTATTTCACCGTGAGTGTTAAATAATCTCTGCGGCAAAATGCATCTTTGGCGGACTCCTCTCTGTAGCTTGAAGGTATCGGATGTTCTACTCGCGAGTCACACAATAGATAGGTTGGTGTTGTATAAGTTGCTGATGAGAGATACGAGATTGCGAGGGCTCCAATTTCTCTTGGTACAGTCCATAGACTACTCCATCAGACATAAACAACCGCCTTCTTGTACTCTATATAGCATAGAAGCATCGGCCTGTTGAATTCCCGGGGTTTGTTAGTTTTTTTCAATTAGTTGTCGAATATTGAATATTTGATCCCTGGTACCCCTTTTCCTGACAAATCCCGCTTGTTCTGAAGGGATCTGGTTTTCTAGGCAGCACTGTGGTCTTGTGGTGGTTACTTGCAGGTGAAATCAGAAATATATTAGGATAATTCTCACATTTTTTTGTTCGTCTCTTTTTGTGAATTGCAATGAATGCAGAGGTTGGTTAGTCCTCAGGCCAATTTTCGCTCGTCCAAATTTTGTTGCAAATGTTGTATTGAATTTTGATCCAATTTTCTCCTAGTGATTTTATTTAGAGTTTAGCGGAAATGACCTATATGATGTCCGAAATTGCATTATGTCCGTTTTCTTTGGATTTACTACGAGATTGTTATTATCACACCACGCAGGCATATCACGCATAACGGTATTTCTTTGTACAAACACCAAATCGGGAGAGGTGTTAGCAACAATACAATCGATATCATCAGCGTAATGCGACAACAAGCATAGGCGAAGGGATCAATTTAATCATTTTTATATATATATAAGACCAAGAGCGAAGGTCTAAAAATAGATCCCTGTGGTACACGACACGAAGTACACGCCTATGCTGACGATTTAAAATTTATTCGAAGATATCTACCATCTCCGATTGTGAAGCTTTGCAAAGAGATCTTGATATTATTAATAATTGGTGTTTTCAAAATAAGATTATGCTAAGCGTAAGCAAGTGTGCCGTTGTTACTTATACCACAAAAACTAAGCCGTTATTATTTCTCTATTCTGTGGGACAATTCTCTATACCAAGACTGACCAAAATACGAGATCTGGGCGTTGTGTTTGACCAACGACTTCAGTTCACCGACCACATTTCTGCAATGTGCTCTTCTGCAACACGCTCGCTTAGTTTTGTTATCAGGTGTTGCCGCTCGTTCTCAAACTTAAGTATCCTAAAAATGTTATTTTTCACGCTGGTGCGTCCAAAGCTTGAATTTGCTTCTATAATCTGGTACCCATGTTTCCTGCTACTGGAAAGAGTCCAGAGAAGGTTCCTAAAGTATATTTCGTTCAAAGCATCAGGTATCTATACTCTACGAGGCTGTGACTACGGAGAATTACTAGAACAACACAATTTTACGTCACTATCGGACCGCAGAGAACTAAATAGTGCTAACTTTTTATTGAAATTGATACACAACGAAATCGATGTTCCACATCTGCTTTCCAATATAAATATTCTTGTTCCCAAATATGGTACTCGTTCGTCTGACGCCTTCGCCGTCGCCACAGCAAGGACTAATGTATTCTCCTGGGCGCCTCTTACCCATATGGCGAGGAATGCAAACAAACTTTTTCCTGATCCGTTCCATTTACCTGTTTCCACATTACCCCATCAAGCTTGTTTATACTGTCTGTTTTAGTATAGTATTTAGTATACATATATATTTAGAGCATTGCATTATATTACTATTTCAAATATTGTCCTTATAGTGGCTATATATCTGTTGGGCAATAAAGACATTATTATTATCTTGTGGGGTTGAATAGAAAATTAGCTTTTGTTTGTCCCCAATATTGTACACATACCTATAAAAGTTCAATGATTCCGTATTGCATTACTTATGTGTTACTTAAGTGCGACATTATATCACGGCAGAGCAACTTAACAGCATAGCATAGAGCGAACTTCTTCCTTAGTCACATTGCTCAACTTAGGGTAGCATTTTCACCAAACGTCAACAGGTAGGTTACCAATTGAGAAATTTACATAATCTACCTTACAAAATCTACTTAATAGAATTGGAAAAACACTTGTGTGACTAAAAAAAATACTTTTTGTGGATCCGTAGACGTAGATGATGTCCTTGCAAACATTTCAATTGGATCAATTAATGTTAGAGAAAAGGACATGTAGTCGTCAGATGAATCGCGTGAATCGCAAAGGACAGCACCCCATAGGTATACAGTGAGAAGTGGCAACTACGATCACAATGGAATACTTTCATATTTAGTGTAATTACTAGTTATAAACAACATGTACAAGAGACAGACAATCCTTGCTCTTGAGATGCAAGGCTACGTAGATTTTTTATTTAATAATTATTGAAATATGATGGCCTAATAGCGATTTCTATGTTAGATACACTGTGACTGTTCGTAGTGTTTGTAAGGGAATCTGAACATCGATCCAAACAAAATAGTTGCGTTGCCATTCACAAGGAGAGCGAACGTATCCTAGGTGGTCAAAAATTTACTTAAAATATTCATCTTTAAAGAACGTCTGAAAATGGAATATGAGCGCTAGGAATTTATTTTTATGTCAAAACCTGATGCCTAAAAGCTAAACCTCTCCGGGTACTATCAGTAGTAAATACCAATATTTTGCTCCTATTAAAATGCCATGCACATAAAAAGAAACCTATTTCCTGTTTAGTACTTGCTAATACCAGTTTCCACACCTGTATAATGCTGTTACGCTGCTACAAAACATCTTCTAGAGCAATAAGTGAATCCAATCTATTTTTATCTTTAAGATTATCGCAACAACCATCATTACCCGCATCTCTTGAACGTTTTCACAAAGAGTTTTCACATACAATTACGAAACGATACAGTTAGAAAGGATTGAATATCGTAATTGAATTCTAATGAAATTTGGAAAATATGCAATTTCTTCTGTAGTTTCTATTAGTCTCAAGGCATTTGTTTGATCCTATTAGAGTAACGGTAGAGAAATCTCTAAAGCGAACCGGCCTAAAATCTCATTTAGAATTTGTAAAACTTGTTTCCGGTGCTAGGGCTGATACAAAGGAGGTCTTGCATCCTGTTCGCTCTTTGTTGGAGCGAATAGGAGGTAATATTACAACTTATTGTGTCATCTGAAAGTTGTAAGGACAGAATAGATCCGGCGAAAATGAGATTTTCTTAGTATTATCTGGAAGAGCATCTCAAATACACTTAAGTACAATAAACACAATAATTTCTTCTTGTAGTTATTGTCATCATTGAAGGATATCAAAGCATTTAATTAGATTGATTACATACCACGTCTCTCAGTTTTCCATCCTCTGATACTAAGCTTGAAGAATGAAACATTTTTAAAGTGTATTTTAAAGTAATTATGTAAGTATGAAAAGCGTAAAGTTTTCACAAATGAAACTTTTTGCAAGTCTATTGTATCAATTTATCGTGAGAATGTACATATTGTTGTCACGAATGACGCAAATAAAAACCATTCACTGTTTAGGAAATAACCAGATTATAAAGTGAAATAAAATTTTTAGAATGAGTAACTAAAGATGCCCACCTTCTACCCTTACCTTATAATTTCCCAATTTAGTTGTCCCTCTGCTGGCTGTTTCCTTTGCTGTCTCCTTGTAGTTTTATCTCCTCTAGTTCATCCCGCAGGTTTTCTTTCTGCTGTAATACTTACTAGTACATACTTTAATTTCGATTGTTGAGATTGTAACTGGGCACTTTCAACTTATTATTCGCCGATTTACGATGTTGTTTTCTTCACATAAGTTTTGTTGCGACTTGTTTAATTCTGTCCACTTTTTAAACTTTTCAAGAACTCTCCCCTCCCTTTTGTTTTTCTATTCACTTAGGGCTACCAGTCGCTGAATTCTCGATTCCACTACTTGATATTTTAAGGAGTTCTTTTTGTAATTCCAGCTTGAAATATATCGTTGTTACGCCGAAATGAATGTAATTATGTATTGTGTATGTTTGGGATGCGCTTTACAATAAATTTTGAGGAATACAACTTTTCACATTATAATCTGGATTTTTTGATTTTTCCCTGTACACGTAGTTGGCCGGAACATTTTTTTAAATTTATTTCATTAATTAATTAAGTTAACTAATTTACTTAACCTATCTAAGGAGTTCGTAGTAAACAATAGCAGTAAACTAAGTAAATATTATTGTTAAATTATTTGTTGAGCCGCGCCTTTTCGAGTTTTGCCGAAAAATGTTTTTTTTTTCAAATGGAAACCTTTGTATATTATATTATTTTCTGCTAGAACTTTCATTTTAAACAAACAATCTTATAAGGAATTTTTTACTGGGATTAAAAATAATTCATTTTATACATAAACTTATCATTAAAAGAAAATAAAAATCACCGATTCTTTCATAGAAGATGTTCAGAAATACCGCCTTGTTGTTCAATACATTTTTGTACACGCTTCCGAACTTCTCGAACTGCCTACAGTATGGTCCTACCATCTATTAGGTTTATTTTTTCACTAACTGCAATCTTTATGGCGTTTACGTTTTCGTACCCTTGCTTATAAATCTGGGTCTTTAAATCACCCCATAAAAAAATCAAGCGGCGTTAAATCTGGCAATCGGGGAAGCCACTTAATAGGACCATTTGTTCCTATGCATGAATTATTAAAAATAGTATTTAAAAGTTGATGAGTACCTCTATAGTTGTGCGCAAGTGCGCCATCCTGCTGAAAATGCAGATTCCGTCTATTCATGAGATCCAGATTGTCTAAGAAGTTATTCAAAATTTTAGTCAAAAATTCTATGTACCTTTCACCATTTAGAGTGCCCTCATAAAAGAAAGGACTAACAATTCTTGAACAAATTAAACCGCACCAAATATTAAAACTGAAACGGACTTGTGGGCGTCTTGGATGTACTAAAAGAAGATTTTCCTTTGACCAGTAATGATGATTTTTTGTATTGTACATTCCAGAAATTTAGAAATTCGATTCATCGGTCATTAAATACAACGAAAGTTGTTTACATTTTGGCGACAAAAGTTAAGATACCAGTGGCAAAAAACATTTTCTCTCTGGATCCCCTGACAAAAAAACTTAAACTTGTTTGTACTAGTGAATTTGTGGTTCTTCAGAATCCTATGCACAGTACTGTGACTCAAATCAGATGCGTGCCTCCCTTATTATAAAAGTCCTTTTTGTTCTTGTTTTGGCAAAAACATTGCCTCTAAATTTTCGGTACAGTCCCAGAAAATATTGCTCATGTGTTCAGAGTGGATATAATTCAGCGTAGTGTTCTTTTTCCCTCCGAGGGGATTTTCTGCACACTAAATAAGATTCTAACATATCACACTTTTCTGCATGGCTAAAAATCATTTTTTTTTCGAATTAATAACTCGCACAATGAAACTTATGAGTGAAAAACTAATAAAACTGTACTAATATTTGACGTTTGGTAGAAAGACTTATCGTCGTTTACATAAATACATATGTAGAAACGCACTTGACTTAACTGTTTTTATTTCTCAAGTATTTTTATTGTATTATTTACACTTTTGCGAAAAATAAAATTCTCTTACTTTTCTGCGAAGAGATATGTGGTAAAATAGTTGTCTATCGGGATGTTGACTTGTCCTATCGCGAAATTGGTTGTCGTATTAATTGTACTGCAATGATGGTAATCCCCTGGGCGAGAAGAGCAAAGGAAAGTAAGTTAGTCAACCTTTTCTTTAACGAATAGTGCAAGGCTCTTGTAGAAAGCATCTATATAGTGCATCTATAGTGGAGTACGTCTTTTGTTTTATTAAGTTTGGCCAACAATGTACGGAAATTGTAAATATTGAAATACCTAACTAAATTCGATTTAAAGTGTCCGAGCTTGCGACCAAGCGGCGGTTGTTATCTGAAGCAGAATATCCATGATTACATGGCGATATCGAGTTGAAAACTCGGCAGACACTAGAACAAATGGCAAAGTGCTAGACGTGGAGTAGAAATTTGGAAAATTAAAGATTAAGAGAAGTGAGTCCATCTGCTGATCTAAGTAAGTTCCGCCTGTTAGGTAGATATGTGTAAATAATAAATGCAGTTACTTAAACTATTTAAATAGGTGTTGAGTATGATATTTGTTACTATATCTTTCCTGCATTACCCGCACCCTGCAAGTTCCCCATTATAGCTTAGAGCGTCCATCATTTTCTGGTGGAGGTGCCGGGTACAGATCCTAATACCTCGTCCTACATTAGATGCGATAGGATACAATCTAATACAATAAAATTTAGAACAAGGCAATATAATGCAATAATATAGCCTTGTTGTTGTTTGTCGGGTAGAAAACTGTGGTTTCTTATAAAACCAGCGATTTGTTTTCTTAATGGTCTTTCCATGGCTTATTTGCTTCCTCCTTTATTATTGATTTGACGTTTTCTATTTCCACGATTAGAATAATTTATTATAGCATGTTTAATTTGTATCCAAACAACATTTTTCTGCCAACAGAAAAAGTGTGCTGCAGTGGCTACACATACACAGTTATAAAGGAAACTAAATATCTCTGACTCGTGAGGGCGTATAATGTAATAAAGAGAAAGCGTCATCTGGTAAATATCTATATTATCATATCTTGTAATAACACATTTCTTCATCATACGTTTTTTCGCTTGCGCTATAATAGTTTTCTGCATCTTTTCTATGCTATATGTAATAGAATATAAATATATTCGCACATTCTTAAACCATTCTGCTAAAATAGGCAAGTTAAAATTATTATTGATATAAAATGTTGAAGTCAAATTTCCAAATACAACATCAACTCGTAGTATTTTTAATTTTATATTTGTCCTTCAGCATAAACGCAAAACAACGATTGTTCTACACTAGATTGTAAAACCCACACGCGCATAATTTTTTTATTTCGTTCCCAAACTGTCAGATATCGCTCAACGCAAAGGGCACCATCAAGTTTCTCATTAGTCGAGATGATATAAAAACCTCATTTGAATATTTCGTAACCTGGCAAGTCGAAAAAGGGGCTGCGATGAAAATGTTTACCTTAAACGCGAAAGCGCCGCAAATAATTTCGCCAGATAAGAACGAAAATTTCCATTTCCTGTACTTCACTGAAGATCTGCTGGATCGAATACATTAACGTAAAAATTATCGTTAAAGTTAATTGAGATAATATCCGTCCAATTACCACCATTTATTATAGTCGGCTGGTGTAAAATTATATGGTATAATTGTGCGAACAGCAAGACAAAAGGAAATATGTTGATGTAGAACAGTGGAAGCCTAAAAGAGGGAATTCTACTTTGTATATTTATTTATACTTAAATGGTATGCCATCTATAGCGAAATCGTTGGTGAATGTATTGGAAGCATGTAGTTATTGATATCTCTAAACAAGGCCCATTTTTAAAATCATTTTACAAGTTTTATATCCCTTCAGGTGATAAAAGTTATATATATTTGTATTTCAAGCGAAACATAGAACACGGCTAGGTATAATCCACACTTCCTCCGCTGTACTTTAGCTCCTTGTTAATTGCGTATACCCAAATGATATAAGCACGACTATTATCTAGGTACAAATATTTACTATTTTGAAATGTGATAGTCACAAAACTTTAACGTCCTCAACATTTAGTCCTTTAATAATCCTTCTTTATATCCGTATACATTTTCGTAGTAGTTAAAATATATGGCTAGTACATACGTACACACATTTGCATATAAATTATTTAATTAGTCGGGGTGTAGCAAGGGATTTATACAATTTTACAGTTTGTATACCACTTTGGTAACTACTATCTTTCGTTTTATAAAATTTCCCATTTCAATTTATTTATATTAAAATTAAACGGGGATTAAGTCACTAGAGAATATAAGAACTTGTTGTTGCGCATGCCTGATCAATGATAAGTATTCAAGTAAGCCATTTAAAACACTCTCCGAATGTTATTACGCAAAAATATCTTAGAAACACGATCAAGTTACAATGGTATACTTGTATATTTGAACAAAATCGTCTGGTAGACTTCAAACTGTTGCCAAATCACAGGAAACTTATTGGAACCTCTAAGCAATGATCTGTGATTTTTAGTTTCAAGTTATCGTTACAAATTTTATTATTGCGCATGCCCCACGTGATCACCGCTTTATTTCAAGATTTATTGGAACAGACGCGGCAAATTCTTTTGCAAAACCGTCCCGCCCTAGAATTGCCGGAAGAAGTTTATTATCGTATTATTAATCGTATAATCACTCTATTTGACGATATCTAGCTCTTAAATTCGTCATTTCGGAGAGCACCTTAATATGCCGAGGAAAATCAAAGACGCCCTATCTAAAAGTGCTATATTTTTATCTAACTTAACAGCTCACATCGAAGTTCAGATTACAAAGTTAAAAAGTGCGAAATTGCACTTTCATTACTTTTAACCAAAATTCTAAAAATAGTCGCAATAGTTTTCTGGATATGACAGTGGCTTTTGGTGTTTAAACCAAAACTAATATATTGGTAAGGTAATGTAATCCTCACATATACAAATGTGATGTAGGAGTCAAGATATATAGGAAAGATCACAGAAACAAAGTTTTAGAAACTATAGCGGCCTGTCTGTAAGAGCAGCAATGAGAAACTATCTCTATGTAACCGCTGCTAGAACTTCCTACACAAGTCTTGGCTCGCATTAAAACTAATGCCAGAATACTAACTGAAGATCACTTAACCATTCGGGCAGCTACGTCAGGTAGGCACGAACAAAGGGATAGGATTTGGAGTCCTATTATCAATTTCTCAAAAACTCTTCGACACGCTATAGTCGCGATAATAATGTCATTTATTTTCTCAAATATAGGTTTTCAATTCAACAAATATGTACAGGGTTTTCCACGTAACCCGTTCGTTAGAAGTTTTCTGTGTTAACGTCTTAGGGCAGTTCTGAAAATTTGTAAAGTGTAATGTTCCTACTTGGTGAGTCAAAATAAAATGTTTACACTCTTGAACCACTTCCGGTTATACCGGAAATCATAACCAACTTTGATATTACAAATCAAATGACATATTTTTTATTGCTTTTTTAGATTCCTTATGAGGTGTTATAACATTTTGTATTAAGGTTCCTTATGTCAAAAATTGACCGTTTTTGAATTATTTTGATTTTTGTGAAATTTCTTGCTTTTTCAAATGATCTTTTAAAATCGTATATCTAAGCCGTGAATGAACCGAATTGTTTCATATTTCTGCTGGAGGTGGCGAAAGGTAGAAGAGACTGTTTAACGTCTAAACAGTTAATAAATCTCTTACAGGGTGTTCCCAACTTAATGATTATTTAAGTAATTTTCAAATAAGGAAAAATCGATTTTTTTAAATGGAACACCCTGTATATGAATACACCATACTAAGTAAATAAATATTATGCATCGAACAGCTGTAGGTGTCCCTATGTCTATCTGTCATAGTTTTAGAGTTATTGGCAATTATTTTTTTAAATTGAACATTA